>JAHWFP010109943.1:0-10093 GCA_023313725.1 Lithobius niger | reverse complement strand
CAATTAAAAGTCACCAATTTTTATCCGTGTACATTTTAACAAGTAAATGAAACATCAATCATATAACCCCTTTTTTTACGGCACATTTGACGTTTTTGTTTGTAATCAGTATATGTATCAATTGGCAGATGTATCAATCTGCAATTTTATTTTCGTAATGAGATTGCTTAAGATCTTTGACATTATATACTATTTCAACGTGTTTTATATCGTATGTGTGAAATAAACCCATTACTCAAGAAGGCCATAAAGATTTTATGAATGGTTTGGATTTGCGTCAGTTGTTGGGATTTAAGATTGTGCGTTGTTCTTTAGTGTTTTCATGGTTTATTATGACTTAAAGTCTATTAGGCTGTTGATTCGATTGACTAGAGCAGTATTCTCCGAAACGTCACTGCTTTTTTTTGTGTGAGTGTGCACCTTTCAGTTTGCTTTCAACATCAATGTTTAAGTGCTTTTTATTAATTGTATAAGCTGAGAAGCGGAGCCCACCTTTTAGTCTTACCAGGTCAAATTTTGCATAGATATCGCTTATAAATTTCAACCGTTAATCTTTAATATTTCATTAACCTATACTTACAATAGAAAAACGATTGAAACCAACGCCTCTCACATTGAAGATAGCGAAAATTCGTTTCCCCCTGACCGTCCATTGCGGAAATAAAGAAATAAGACCATTATTCCCGCAAAAACAGTGCTGCCAGCAGTGGTGTAGCTGTTTTCGTAAGCGAGAGCTTGGCAAGAGCCACTACATTAAAAACGCGTTTAATATACATTTAAAGCACTCTCGTTTGTACCACGCACAATTCAAAGAGATAAAAAAAAAACATAATGAAATGAACAATTACGACCAAGACTAATGCAATGTCACAAGCTACGTATTATACGAATTTATTTGTGGTGAATTCCGTTTCATTGCGTGATGAAAGAATGGGTCGCTGTACGAAACTAACGCCGAATAAATTTTAGCCGACCTTAAAAGGGTGGCTATTATGAGAAAATGAAACTCGTTGTAGCGTTTGACATTATAGAGGCAGCATTTTGGACCCGAAGTTCAAAACATTTTCCTCAAGACTACAGATGTAGAGAAGTTTATACAAATTCTAGGCATCTATAGCTGGCTTCTGGGTCTACACAATCACAATTTTTTAAAGCATTGCATTCTTGCTCTGGCGACGACAGATTTGGCTTACACGGGATAAGAATTTAATATCCTTACAATTCGCCTGCGGTACTCGTGGACCACAAAGAGAATTGCCGTAACATAATCACACGTATTGTATATCCTGATTAAATTCCAGCATTGCAATACCGCGCTTCCATACTCCTTGGCTCATCTTTAACGTTTTGTATAGTACAGCTCCTTGAAGCTAGAAAACACCCGCCGTTTGAATGCCCGATGGAGGGAAGCAAGGCACTTGTATTAATGAAGACGTGTACTTCTAATTAATGTCGTTCCACCGCTATTCAGGGTCCCCTTTGCACAGTCCTGCTTGCCACCATCATAAAGATCGATCGAGTTTTCCAGTTTTCTAGATGCCAACCCGGGGTTTTGTGGCTGGGTATAAAAAATAAAAAAGAAGGAAAAGAAAAAGAAATACAAAAAAAAAAAAAAGAGGGAGAGACCCTCATCACACAGACGGTGAGACGCTCGACATCGCTGCTTTCTTGTTTTCTTTCGGAACGGATGTATGGTGTAAAATTCATCACTGTCCACCATCCGGTGTAATTTTGCCCACTAATTTGTCCCTCTTAGCGGCAACAAGTCAACGGAAGAGTGTCGTACGCCCAAATGTACGCTCTCTTTAAAGATTTGTCCTTGTGTTTTTTTTTTCTTCAAGAATGTGTTTTTAGTAAACACGAACAAAAAACAAACATGAGCATAAACAAAGCGATTGGAATGGAATGTTCCCCCCCACCCGTTTTTCCTAAACAGCACTCTGAAGTGGCTTAATCATCCTCGCATCAAAGGAAACACGCCAACTAGCTTTCAACTGACGTAAACTGTTTCGAGTGTGGTTTTCGATCTTAGACGATACAATTGTCATTGTTTTTCTCAGTGCCAATAGTTTTTTTTCACTACGAGTACATGAGTTCCATGAATCTATGTAATTTAGCGTTTATTGGAAATATGCTATCAGCGAAACAGTACAGGAAGGCAAGTTTCCACGCCCGCGGGCATTGTTTTATAATGACCGAGATTTTTGGTCACCCCTCTCCCCTTAAATTATTTACCGCGATTTGTGTCTGTTTACTAATCTAGAATTTGACAAAATAAGTAGCTATGCTCGCCCTTTTAGTGAAATACAATAAGCCGTGAAGATTCATACGTTTGATGGCTTCAGGTTGATGGCATGCATATGGTCTTCTACCACCAGCTGAAAGACGTGTAGCGTGTGCTTTTAGGTTTCAAAATGATTTTAATGTCTGATTAATGTTGTCTTAATCACATGGCGGATTAATTTTGGTATTTAAATGTCAAAACCCCGATACCCCTCAATAATTTATGGCTAATTTATTTCCTATTTAAAATGTCGTTTCTTTTATTTCTTATTAACTTCCCTGAATACTGATTAGAACTGTATTAATGTCAAATTAATTTTGATCTGTGTTCATGCTGTATTATTATGTTTGGTCTTTGAGAGCTAATCCCCCAAAATGTTTTCCCGAGTTTTATTGATTTTCGAACATCAATCAACAATTTAAGCACAGAAACATGTGCAAAATTTCAATGAATCGGATAACGGATACAAACGTTATCGTGGAAACAGAAAAGCTGTAGCACAGGATGAGTAGTGCTTGTCCACTGCTTCGCACGTCACGTCACTAAAATTAGTGTTTTCTACTGCTTCGCACATCGCAACACTAAAATTAGTGCTTTCCACTGCATCACACGTCACATCATTAAAATTAGTGTTTTCCACTGCTTCGCACGTCATATCACTAAAATTAGTGCTTTCCACTGCTTTGCACGTCACATCACTAAAATTAGACCGTTCTATATACTCGATTCAACATCACAACTTCTTCAGATACAGACATCAACCGATTTTAAGACAATACGACATGATGGGAATATACAAAAATATAGTTTAAAAAATCTAAAAAAATCTATAGGTTAAAAATGGCGTGTATAGGCCGGAACAAGCCTTTACACATACCAACACTCTTCATTTCTCACGAAACTATTTATGCGCGCCTGGTAATTAATAAGCACAGGAGCGTAGAAATATTGATGTGTTTGTGTAAGTCGACAATGTTAACTTGCGCTAGAAAGGCTGTTATGCTGCTAACGTTTCTAAAATGTAGAGATTCGACTCTGCGTTGCTTAGTTGGATAACAAGCCGAACGGGGAGTGGGCTAGAGCTGGTTCTTGATGTACACGGCTAGCTCATGGGCACCAACTGAAAAAAATAACGACTGCTGCCAGGATAGCTGATTAGCAGGGTCGTTTTAGCTAAATTTTTTAAAGAGGAGCAACTGACAATTTCCAGCGCCCCCCCCCCCCAACAAAAAAATAAAACTGGATTTTTTTTACGAATTTCAGCCGACGATCGTGACCCTCCCCCACCGCCCCTCCCGACATTGATTGAAGGCAGAACAATTCGTAGTTAAATATAAGAAAAGTCCAGAGATTGTGCAAAATTATGCGAAAGAGCAACACAACGTTTCGGGAATTACTGCATTGAGTTTTCAAGTGTAAATAAAAATATCAGCTGAATAACATCTTACAGATACAGCAAAACAATGGACTAAGAGACCAAGAGACTAAGACCTAAGAGACCGAACTAAGTGACCTTGTTGGATTCATGTCAAGGCTAGTTTAAAATAAAAATAAAAAAATAAATATACTGAGGGTACCTAAGCCTTCCTGGTCAGAGCAGGTCAGAACACTAATCCAAGGAAATGAACGGCCTTGATCCTGCAATTCAATGTCTTTAATTATATTTTTATTTTCAATTAAAACTAGTCGCTTTGCCTTACGTTCAACGTGAATCTCTAATGTATTGTTGTTCGTAACTGTACCATGCTATTCAGCTATTTATTTGCCCTTGAAAACGGGGTGCAGTAGGGTGCAATATTCTCTACAACCTTTATTCTTATTTTGCATACTTGCGCATTTTCTCTTGTGTCTTCTTACATTTATACCTTACATGATGAGTATACCAGAGAGAAGGTTACTCGTTATGGAGAACCAAAATAAAATGGTCTTGGTATTTGCTTAAATCTTCAAGTTTTATACCATAGGGTGCGAAGTGTTCAAAATTGGACGCCCGACATGACTGTGTGACTTATTTACTTCTTCAATTCAAAATAAGCCTGTTGAATTTTTTCCGCGATTGTTTGCTATGATACTGCATCTGTCTGCAACAATCCAGAACCCCATCAAGAAAACAGACGCTAAATTTTGACACACGCTAGTGTGTTGCCATCAAATAATAAACATGGGACAAGCTTGAACGGAACCTGAACGTAAATACGCATTTCTAATGTCCCGTTTTTTCGCAAATAAAATTGGGTGGACAGTGGACACACCGTACACCAAGTAGGATAAAAAGGAAGCGAAAAAAACCAACAAATTAAATGAACAAAAAACGGCTTCGCCGTTTAGAAAAAAAAGCATTGGACGTCGTATCCCCATGCTCACAGAATCCAATTCCACGGAGCAAGGATTGTGACATGGCAGTCTCCATGCGCACGTATACATGTACATCACTAATCAAACAAATGAAACGGTTGGATATTTCACACACACAAAAAAAAACACAATATAAAAAAGAAACATGTATGTTACACAAATTATGTGCATACAAACATTAAACATTTCAAACAAAAACTGCGTTCACTTTCTGACATAACCACTGAGTAAAAACAGTCCTTATTCCCTGGAATTGGAGCTCAAATTATAGATCGTTGCGTTCGAGTGAACTCTAATCCGTTTTTATTCGTGTACCTTCACAGCTGTGAGTATGGGTTTACGAGCTCTAATGCGTTTTGTCTAAACGGCGAAGCAGTTTTTTGTTCAGTTAATATGACGTAATATTTCGTTTATTACTAATCATTACAGGACATTGACAATACCCTTCATCCTGCCGGTCGCTAGCCCTTTTTCACTGATACGATGCCAAAAATGAACCCGCTCTCCCTCTTTCATTGCTACCGGGAAAAGAATTAACATGTGATCCCCACCACCCTCATTTTCCCCGTCATTGGTGTTGGCATTGCTTACTGCTTTTTTTTTTCTTTTTTTTTCGCACAGCTGCTATTTTTCTCCCCCAGCAAATAATGATATTAGATTACTGTGTTAGGTAGCGTGATTATGTAGTGATTATGAAGTCTTACGTTCATGCAAGGTTCTCTGGCCATGTAATTATGAATCAGTGGCGATAATGCGTTTGGACATAAAGGTTGCAAGGAATTGTCACGACAGATGGGGAGACCCATCCTACCTACGGCTGTTAAGTGGTAAACAAAAAGAATAACTTGTTGGAGTAATGCTAAATAAACGAATCAGCATTTTTGTCATTCGGATCAGTTTGACTGATGCACTACTTCTGTTAAACGGTAACGCAGACGCCCTAAGACAATTTTAGTGAGAACAGAAGCATCGCCTTTAGAAAAAGGGAAAATGCTGGCTTGATTATCGATACAGTACGGAATGTGAAAGCGTGGCCTATCGATCCTTTCGACTTAAGTAGTTGTAATGTTTCGAAAATCCATTTATTTGTACGAAACGTGGAGGGATTGGTCACCTCCTACTCATAAATGAGCAACACATGAAATCTATGCTTCGTATCTCTCATTGAGCATCGTTTTGTCTGTGTACAAATGAAAATTGAGATATGATTCTGATTAAATAGAACCAAGAGCCGCTTAGATCGTTAAAAATTTATTAAGTGGTTCTCTGGAGTAGTATCAAAAAAAAAATGATGCGAGCGAGTGATACTTTATTTTAATTTTTTGTTTGCAATTTTTCAGATGCAACAATGTATTTTTTTACCTAAATTTCTAAATGAAGCTTAACAATTTTGCAATGAATACCAATGGAATAACACTTCCTCAAAAAAGCTTTTCACACTTGAAACATTCAAACTGTCTCTTTCCACAGGTTAGAATTGCGTGCACCATTAAATGAGACTTGTGCGCAAAAGCCTTTCCACACGCTTCACATTCAAAAATTTTCTTTCCACTGCCAGCTGTGTACAAGTGCGTGAGTCGTTAATAACGCTTGTGAGCAATAGTTTGTCCACACTCAACACATTTAAATAGCTTCTAACCACTGTGTATAATTGCATGTAGAGATAAACCATTATTCTTGTCAAATGCCTTTCCACATTCAACACATTTAAACGATTTCTTTCCGTGACGTATAACTGCTTGTCACTTTAAAAACAAACTTGTTTACAAAAGCCTTTCTACATTCTCCACATTCAATTGATTTCTTTGTTAATATGTGCAAGTACATGCTTCACAAAATTAGACTTGTGCGTAAACGCCTTTCCACACTCAACACATTCAAAGATTTCTGTTCACTGTGTACAAGTAGAAGGTATTCTAAAACGAAACCATTTTCCCAGTTCTGCAGCAGCCGAAACCGTAGTGTTTAATCGCAATGACAAGCATTCGTGATTTTCAGTCTTTGCAACTTTAGTGATGGTGACGCATGCAGCATGCAGCATGCAGCATGCGAAACTCATCTCCACAATAGTTTCGTTCATTAATGATATCCTGAAAAATCTCCTACAACGTAACGGATTCGTTTACTTTATCACGATTATCGACGCAAACGGCGATCGCGTGAATGCAGCTCGCGTGAATGGAGATCGCGTGAATGGAGCTCCTAAGAAAAAAACCATGCGGCTTCTCTCGAAAACCAGTTTATTAACTTTTAGTGGCATTAAGAAGACTTACGAGTTAACGTCAGGGCTTTGGTACAGAATGGAGGATTCAGTACATTACAGCATACTTGGTTACGTCACGGACTACAGAATATGGGGAAAAGCAATTGTGAGTCACATTATGTTACGTTGTTAAAATACATGATTTCAGTAATAGTAGGAATGACATATTCACTCCTGATACTATGAAATACGAGATTCAGAACTCTATTATTAAATAAAAAGCAATACAGGGCCTCTGTACTTTCTACTCCGTGTTTCGGTGGGTGCCTAATCTGGTCAGGATGGTGTCTGTGATTGTGGTGAGGGATGGGAATCCTCCTTCAGTGTAAGAAATATGCCGGTGTCAGAGCGCGCTACCTACCTTGCTCTACGGAAGTGTTGGAGATAGTGATTGTATACTGTATACCCTCATACCGATGCGAGGGGAGATCGGCACTTGGCAGCAAGGGAAGCCTCGTGGACGCGACAGACCGCTTCCGACCAGTACAACTGTGTTGCGTATATGTGTACAGAACATAGTTGAATAGAGATAGCGATCAGTAGAATTAAGTAGATTCTACAGTAGGACAGAAGGCCTGCAAGCCTTCTATTAGCCAAGTTAATCGCACCTACTAATAGTTCGAAGGTTAAACGCAAACTAGAAGATTGCTACTAGCGGTAGCAATCTTCAAGTTGTCATTTAACGTCCAAAGTATTATTCGGTGCGATTACCCTGGCTAATAGGATTAACCTTGGCAGCCTTTCCCTGGTTGAATGATATCACTACTTTGAAAGGCCGACCCTTTTTGTATACTACGCGGCATCTCTTTTACCAATTTTGGTTTTGGGTGGATATCACATCTTTCATAGGCCTGTGAATGTCCAAAAAATCCACGGTGTAATTGTCACCTCTACCTTTTTTGTCTGGAGGTATTTTATATCTATGAATTTTCTCATTCTTAATTTTCACATTTGCTATTGTCATTCCAAATAAATTAATAGCAAGCATAAGAGTATGGTAATTGCATGGACCTAATAAGTTCCTATGGAATAAAAGTTACCCTGTGTCTTATTGAACCAGTAATGAGAAATTTATTCGGGTCGCGGGGCAGATACTTCATTTTGAATTCGTGTAAAGTACAAAAAAAACGATTTGGAATTGATGGGGAAAAAAAACGACCAAACCTTTGCAACCCACCTGTGCATTTTGTTTCCTAAACTACTTTCCAGCAAAATTGTCTTTTTTATCGTCGTGGGGCAGATAATTCAGTTTGGATTCGTGTACCGTAACAAAAAACCGGCCAAAACATTCGCAATAAAAGATACTCCGTCTCTTAATAAACCAATACTGCAATTTTATTGAGGTCCCGGCCAAATGCCATGCGCACCACACCTGTCCTAAAGAAAAACAACCAACAACCATAGTCTGCACAGTACCAAAAAACCACGCAACCACCACCACCATGAACCATTTAGTTGCAACAACAATGAATTCTGACACTTAGGTACTGAAACGATAAGCGTGTAACACTTAAACATGTTATAATCTACTGTTGAATGACAATACAAATAATGGTTACAACAATAATTTTGCGCTTACGAGCCACTTCAGGATCACGTGCAACCCCCCATTTTAGAAAAAGGCACTTCCCAATATGACGCTTTACCTGTCTGCCGAAATTTAGATCTGGCAACTTTCCATAATCAGCTGTAGACGTGTCGTTATACCCTATGAGAATTAACATGGGAGCCTGCGGACTAATTACTAGTTACTAGTCACCAGTAACACAAATCAACGTTATTGAGGACACTTTCTCTCCATGAAGGACACGTTCCCACATTTTCGTGTTGAGTTTTTCTTTGTTGCTGGACCCAAGACACCTGATTCAAACGATTTGCAAAGATTTCTACCGCATGGGGAATTTACACCAGTATGTTGAAATCACATATAAGTTGGTTTCAGTTAAAAGACACAGTCTGCTAGTGAGCCGCCATCTGACAACAATTACACTCTGACAATTACGCTCTAAAAATTAAGCTCCGACAACAATAAAACTTTTACTTGGCGGCGACACACTAGCGTGTGTCTAGACCAGTAACACAAATCAACGTTTGTTAGGGACACTTTCTCTCCATGAAGGACACGTTCCCATATTTTCGTGTTGATGTTTTCTTCGTTACTGGACCCAAGACACCTGATTCAAACAATTTGCTAAGGTTTCTACCGCATGGGGAATTTACACCAGTATGCTGAAACCAGGTATAAGTTGGTTTCAGTTAAAAGACACAGTCTGCTAGTGAAGGCCGTCTTTTTTCATCAACAATCATTTTTTAACAATCGGATGTCTACAATCGGATGATCTACTATTACTTGCCGGCGACTGTTGGATGCACTATGATCCACTTCAGGGCCACGTGCTTCTAGCTGCAACCCCCATTTTAGAAAAAAGCACTTCCCCATATGACGCTTTACCTGTCTGCCGAAATTTAGACCTGGCAACTTTCTCTAATCAGCTGTAGACGTGTCGTTATACCCTATGAGAATTAACATGGGAACCTGCGGACTAGTTACTAGTTACTGGTTACCAGTAACACAAATCAACGTTATTGAGGACACTTTCTCTCCATGAAGGACACGTTCCCACATTTTCGTGTTGACGTTTTCTTCATTACTGGATCCAAGACACCTGATTCAAACGATTTGCAAAGATTTCTACCGCATGGGGAATTTACACCAGTATGGTGAAATCAGGTATAAGTTGGTTTCAGTTAAAAGACACAGTCTGCTAGTGAAGGCCGTCTTTTTTTCATCAACAATCATTTTTTAACAATCGGATGTCTACAATCAGATGATCTACTATTACTTGGCGGCGACACACTAGCGTGTGTCTAAATTTATTTCGCTTAGGAGCAGACTTAGCTCAGGAGCAGAGCTAAAAGGATTTTAGGGATCAAGAGGGCGAGCAGGCTAATTCTTCCCACGGTAGCAAAGAAAAAGGGCGAGCGGCCGACAATGAGAAGGGGTATGCGCTCTAACAATTAGAAACAAACACAATGCTTCAATAATGCTAACTATTAGAGCCAACTTGAAAAAGTGCGTTGCCTTCTACTGAAAAAGTTATCGACTTTCATAGGAAAATTAAACAGCAGGGTGGTAGCAGGCATTCAAACCACTCAATGGCATAATACACGGGAGAGGAGGGCACGGAACG
>JAHWFP010109940.1:4332-16934 GCA_023313725.1 Lithobius niger | reverse complement strand
GCAAATCCGACATACTAAACAAAAGGGTAACTGCAAGATTCGCAACATATTCCGCCCCAACCGAAGATCTTCACCGATTCTTGTGAATCTTGCTAATGCGCAGAGAATCTTCAGGTCAAGACGAAGGGAACTTCGAACATCTTAAAGAATCTTCGCCTTGATTCTAGAATCCAACTTCTTGAATGATGGTAAGGAAAATAATCTGATGTTTGGGAGTGCTTGGAATTGCAGCCCGGCCAAGACTTCACCAGGCTTTGAAATGACATGTAGAATCAGTGTCAGAAACCCCTTCAATTTAGACTGGTAGAAAGGCACTGTGAAGCATAGCCCTTCACCAGCTTAAGGCGTCCGCGGGTGCTCCACGCCTTTCAGCCACCGGAGAGGACGAAACGTTGCCTGCCAAGCCCGAACCTCAACTGCATAGGACGGTGCTTGACAGATCCGAAGAATTTTGAAGGGGTTTAAAAGGTAATGAGCGAAGACAACTAATTAATGTGCTTCCTTGAAAATAAGTGTCTATGAAAAGCTAACTCAAAGCTTGTAACTTGTACCTACAAGAATGTTCTTCATTGAGGTGAAGTGTGTTTAAGTGTTTGATTAGTTTAGAAGACTACTTTCTAAGACTTAAGTAGCAACTAACAAACCAATGTGTGTATCCTGCACCCTAAACTATCTCCAAAGGGCAGACTCGCTGAACCGCTCTTCTTATGAAGTTACCATTGTTGGTTTGAAGCATAACGGACCTCACCTTGCCATCTCTTCCTTCGGTGACCTCAGAAATTCGAGCCATTTTCCACTGCCCTCGAGGAAGACGTTCATCCTTTACTAACACAACGTCATCAATTTTTAATGGAACTTCATTTCCAGGAACGTTCAGAGAATGAGCTGATCTTAATTGGAGAAGATATTCTTGACTCCATTTTCGCCAGAAACTGTCCATCAGACGTCTTCTAAATTTCCATCTTCGTAGAAGAGAATCTTTAGTAGGTACAGCTAAGATGCTTGGGAGAAGATCAGATAAATTACTTCCAATTCTTCCTGTCAAGAAATGAGACGGAGTAATGTATTCTGAGTCTTGAGAATCTTCTGACATGTTCACCAAAGGTCTGTTGTTTATTACTGCTTCCACCTCCGTCAAAAGTGTCCTGAACTCTTTGGAATCAAGTAAAGCGTTTCCTAATGTCCTCCTCAAGTGTCTTTTCACCGATCCCACCATCCGCTCGTAGAATCCTCCCCACCACGCAGCTTGAGGAGCTATGAACCTCCATTCGATTCCTTCACGTGCAGCTTGATTCTGAACATCAGACTTTGATAATATTTCCCATGCTTCCTTAAGAATCCGATCTGCTTGTTGAAATGTTTTCGCATTATCGCTATACGAAGGATGTAAACAGAAGATAAACTTACCTTCGAAGAGCCTGAAGAAGCCTGCAGGCTGCAGTCGAAAATTAGCTAGATAAGGAACTATCTGGAGTGTGGAAGTAAGCGAAATATGGAGAATTTCCACTCTATTGGAAGTAAATTAGCTATAGATAATCTTGCAGATTCCTCGTCTTGCAATGAATCTTTTGAAGGCTAACAAGAATGGCTTAATCCCTTGTGACGATACAAGTTCTAAATGAATCGCTCTTGTGACCGCACAAGTGAACAAACATATGTAACCTTTAACGTTTTCTTGAAAACCTTCAATCCACACAGGACCTGCAAAGTCCAACCCAGATACCTGAAACGGTAAGGATTGTTGAACCCTCGCTGCAGGCAGAGGAGCTTCTATCACAGACGGAGGTTTAGCATTCCATTTTCTACAAGACAGACATCCATGAATGGCTCTCCATATAGACTGACGGCCACGAAGTATCCATGCCGTATTTCGAACTTTAATTAAAGTTTCTTGCACCCCACCATGCAATGTACGAACGTGTCTGTCACGAATGAAAAGATCCACCAGTTTGTGAGAAGGTAAGAGAATCGGGTGAGCCTGGGCTTCATTTAATTGTGCAAAACGCAAACGTCCACCAATTTGTATTAAATTGGCCGAATCTAAGTAGGGATTGAACTGCAAAACTTTGGACTTTGAGTCAATGTTCCTTCCCTCGTAAAGATTACGATGCTCTTCAATGAAGGATTCTTTCTGAATAACTAGAAACCAATATGTTTCAGCAGCTTGAATTTCCTTTGATGATAAGAATTCTTGAAACAAAGCGCTTGACTTTCTTATATTGTTCACGAAACGGAAGACCCAACAAGTAACACGAATAAGTTTGGCCCACGTTCCAAACCGTCCATAACCCATTATGGAATGGCATGCTATTGAAACATTGACGACAATTGGTGCTTCTTCGGTGTGAAGTAAATTGTTGACCTCATCTTCATTTCTATTATCTGGAAATTGTGGCCATTCTTCCATCTTCAAGGATAACCATTCAGGCCCGTACCACCATACAACATTCTTGTTTAATTTCTCCAAAGATTGTCCTCTTGAAATTAAATCTGCATGATTAGCTTTGCTGGAACAATAATGCCAACTTTTCAGACTTGACAGTTCCTGAATTTCTTGGACTCTTCTGGCAACAAACAGCTTCCATCGAGAGGGTGTTCCTTTAATCCATTCTAAAGCTACCCTAGAATCAGCCCATATCCAGGTTGAGACATCCGGTTTGTTCCAAGCTTTCTTAATGTGGAATGACAGACGAACTCCAACCAAGCAAGCTAATAACTCCAGACGAGGGATGCTCATTAACTCTAGGGGCGCCACTCTTGACTTGGACGTGATTATTTTCACGGAAAAGTTACCATCTTCTTGATGCACACGCAAATAGGCCACAGCTCCATATGCTTTGGGTGAAGCATCACAAAATAAATGAAGTTGTAAACCTTCAGAATTGTCAAGTGTACCATACCACCTTGGAATTCGTACTTGTTTTAAATTTTTCAAGTCTTCTTTCCACTGTACCCAAGAAGTCAGCAAGGGAGGAGTTATCTCTTCATCCCACTTGATTTTCAACCGCCATAAGTCTTGCAGGAGAATTTTGATAGTGACTGTCTTGTGGGAAACAAAACCCAAAGGATCAAACACTCGTGCGAGAATTTCTAATATGGCACGCTTCGATGCTCCGCTGTGTTCAGTTGCTTTGAGTACAGAAGAAGTTTTCAGAAACAATACATCTGTAATTGGGTCCCACATAAGTCCAAGAACTTTAAGTAGTTCTATTGGGTCCTCTAAAGATACGACACCATCCTCCTGCCATTGTTGACGCAATTTTTCATCATTAGTGGCCCATTTTTTCAGCAACATTCCTCCCTTTTCCATCAAGGAGTTAGCTTCTCTCGAGATTGCTAATGAACGCTCAGAAGTGCTACTTCCGGCTAGAAAATCGTCGACATATGTATTCTGATCAATTAGTCTTCTAATTTCCTCATTGGAGTCCGGATGAGACTGGACATGAAAACGTATGGCGGCTGCCAACAGGAATGGGCTTGATTTCATTCCAAATAATAACACGAGTCATGCGAAAAATCTTCAAAACAGGCTCTTTGTCCTTGGACCAAATTTCATCAGTCCATCGAGTTGCATCCCGTTCTTTGGGTTTTAATTCTATTTGTAAAAAGGCCTTTTCGACGTCACTTTGTGCCAACGGAACCTCAGTAGCAAGTCCATGATCCCCGGGTTAAGATTTGGGTCGGCAAACTGGCATTGATTTAATGAAAGTCCCTGAACACCATGAGAAGAAGCATCGAACACTATTCTGAGTTTAGTGGTTTTCCTGTCTTCCTTTATGATCGGATGATGTGGCATGTAGTAGGTAGGATTACCTTCATCCACTTTCCAAGATACTTCTTCTGAATGTCCATTTTTTAGATATTCATAAATTCCACTTTTGTAGCGTTCAAACTTTGAGTCCTTTTGTAAGGAGGTAACCAAACGCTTTAAACTCTCCTTGGTTAATGCGAAATTATCGCATAATTCTGGTTTATTTTGATTCCAAGAAATTTCCACTTGATAGCGATTTCCATGAAATGTAGTAGTTTCCTGAAACGTTGAGAAAACTTCCACATCTTCCAATGATAGTTGTGATCTATTTTCCTTAGACATAGTACCACTACGGTCCAATTTCCAAATCGACGCTATCTTGGAATCAAGAGCCTTGATTGTTGAGGTTTCTGAAATTGCTAGCATAGACACCATTGTTGTCGAGTGATTGAAAGTGCGAGTACTTCCTTGAAGCAACCAACCAAAAATGCTTTCAGTTGCCATTAAATAGGACGTTAGCCGTTTCATATGCCCTGTCATTATTCTCCATATAAAATCAGCACCTATTAACACATCAATAGAAGCCAACTCTCCAGTTCCCATTAAAGGAGACCAAGTTTGTGTGCGCCGACTTTGTAAAAAGTTTTCAATTCGACTGGCATCATACAACAAAACACCACTGCAAATATTATCTACTTGATAAGCTTCTATTTGAAGATGAACCTTGTTGGATCCAACGAGTGTCAAACGAAACTCGGCATGTCACCTGATTGTTAGAATTTCCGCCGAAGTAATTTACAGAGATTTTCTCCACTGCTGAAGTTGGAAGACTAAGTCTTTGAACTATTTGTTTCGTAACGAAGGATCTTTCACTCCCTCCATCCACCAACATGACGACTTGATGTAACTCATTGTTGCTCTTGATAAAGACACGCAATGATTGCAGTACTGACAAATTATTGTTGCTTGATACGCCTGCATGACAACTTGAAGCGGTGACCAGAGATTTTGTCACTTCCTTAGGAACAGTGTCTTGCCTCATGAAACGGTCAGGGCACAAAAAGGTATGATGCGGCTTATTGCAAGTGCGACAGATTATCGGAAAGGTACATACATCTGCGACGTGAGTTCTTGATAAACAGTTTGTACATCGATTGTAACGATTCAGTGCACGTGTCCTATCCTTATTGCTGATTACTTTATCGCAAAATGAGGAAAAATGACTGTCATTATTGCAAAATACGCAGAATCTCGGCTTAATTGTTGCGCCCTTTGCGCCCGTGTTATAACGTTTTTGTGTCGTTACCAATGCTGAAGCTGAACCACATTTTGAATTTTCGCTCTTTGAAAAGTCTGCCTTTTTTGCTTGATTGTGTTTAAATTCTTGAAGGCTCGATTTTTCTGACGCAATTCTAAAAACATGCTCAATATTCTCCAGTTCAGTATTTACAAAATCTAATAGGATATTTACGACCGTATTACCTTTGCTATAAGACTTTCGGTTCCATTCAGAAAGGATGCGAGGAGGCAAAGCCCTTAAATTTATAGGGCACAAAAAATGTTCCATATTGTCAATTGGTGAGCCCAGCGCCTCTAGTGAGCGAATGTGCAACTTCACTTCTTCCACCAATCTCCTCAAATCTTGGCCATTTTTGGAAAATTGAACTGGAGCGGTTTTTAATAGGCTATTGATATGGCTATCAATCAATACTTCCTTTTTTCCATATTTCGATTTTAACAAATCAAATGCAATGTCGTAGTTAGCTTCCGTTAAGGATAGGCCTTGAATAGTTTTTTCGGCATCAGCGGAAAGGAAACTCTTTAAATAATTGAATTTTTCCACTTTAGAAATGGCTGTATTGGCATCTACCCCTGCAGAAAATTGATCCACAAAACGCTCCCAGTCTTGGATTGAGCCATCAAAGCGTCGTATCTGAAGTTTTGGTAAACGGATGTTTGTTTTTGAAACGTTCGTTGTTACTGTTGAAGCAACATTTTTTGAAGACAGATAACGATTTGCCCTAATTTTCATATAAATGATGTCATCCATCAGTTAGTGCAGAATTATCTTCTATTTCAGTTTCCAAATCATCCGGATCAACTAAAGACTCCAGTTTTTCAAGAATTGGAAGTAAATCCATTTCCTTGGAAATGAGTAGTGTTAAGTCATCCTCAACGTCATCCTTTAAGTCATCCAATACATTTTTTGACAGCTTCTGAATTAGCCTTGTAATAGCAGTTCTTCTAGCTGAACGACTCTTTTTTAGCTGCGCCAAATTCATTGTTGCCGCTGCCATAGTTGACCTCGTGACTTTTTCCCTTTATCAGTTAGAGAAAAAACAATTACAGTATTGATTCAATATTAATTCAATCTGAATTAAAATTAAGTAAGTTGCTTTGGTTTAACTGTTGATTCGTTCAACAAATGTAGATTGAATCTTGCATATCTGAACAAGATATTACGTTAGGAATTATCATCATTGAAATTAACGCATTGAATCAGAATAACAGCCCTTCAATACCTATTGGGATATTACTGATCGTTAAGGTTTGGTAACTTGATAAACCAAGCAACACTGAAACAAAACGAAACCCGGTTTTTGTCCCTAAAGGCCTAACTTAAATTCGAAAGAATCCCGGGTTTCGGCACCAATTTTGTGGAAATAGCTAAGGGGAAAGCCTCAAACCAAAGTGGGTGGCCCTAACGAAATTGGTAAATAAGGGTCGATGCGAATGAATTTGCTTATACCAATCTATCGCGCATTAGTCACTGACGGAACCTCTTTACCACTCCTCGAGACCGCCATTCCCTGAGGGATGCCTTCCAATGAATACCTTGTAACAGATATCCACCACGGGGTTTTTAGGCCAAAGCAATCCCTCTGGGTTCCTAAATTACCTGAAATGGGTTAGTTTAGGTTTAAACTAACTTAAGAAAGACTTAAAGACTAGAAGTGTTGCTTAACTTATCATAGTTACCATAGGATGAACTGAATTTAACTCAGAACATGACTAAAAGGCTTAAGAAGTCGTGTTCTAAATTCAAGAAGAGAAAAGGCCTAAAGGGCCTTAAGCCTAAAGAAAAGGCTTAGAAGGTTCCAAATTATTCGAACATAATTAAGGAGGCAGAGAAGGAGCTGTAGTCAATTCAGCTGCTGAGTCCAGACCGAGTCATTTATTGCGAACGAAGCACAAGAAAAAAAAAGGCCCAAAACCAAGGGCGCACGCGTGACAGAGCACGTGCCTCGAGCCTAAAGTGAAGGCGATTGGTTTACAGTCATTTGATCTTTTACATGAGAGCACGAGGCCAAGATTACATGAATAATACCAACAATAAGAAAAACACTAGAAAATATCCAGATGCACGCTATCATGCAATTTACATGCAACAAATTGAACTCCTCTCCTCTACAATGGCGTCAAGTACATCTTAATTAGCAAATCCGACATACTAAACAAAAGGGTAACTGCAAGATTCGCAACACCTCGTCAAATTTGGTGGCGGGCACCTTAACAAGTTCTCCGGGGTACAGTAGGAGGGGGCGAGTGAGCTGTAGTTTCGTGGGGGTTTGTGGGTTGACACAGGGACTTCCAGGACTACACTTTGATGTGGACTCTCATTACTTTTCTTAATTACTATTAGTTTAGGTTTTTTTTTTTTTTTTAGAGGTAGAGGAGAGTGATTACCTGAAGGTGTTGCTGAGTCGTAGGCCAGATACTTCGTGGTTGAAGGAAGTCTTCGGGTTGGAGTTAATGTCAGTGGGGCACAACTAGAGTTCTGGGTGGTTAATGCAGATGATGAGTCTAATAGTGGGGTCAAAATTCGCTTTTTTTTTTTTTTGGAATACGCTTGATTGATGGTCAGGAATTCGTCAGCTGTTGGGGTGGTATTTGGTTTCCTTTCCAGGGGTCGCAAGAAGAGTTGTGGCACCAGGAGAGGTGGGAAGGAGTCACTAATGTCCTATCCTCTCCTTTTTTTTTTAACATGTTAGTTGGGTTGTTGTTTATTCCATAGTGGAATCCTTTTGCCTTATGACGGCATAGGTCGCATGGTAGGTCGGTAGTTTGATGTGTAGAGATCTGCGTGAGGTTTGGGTGGAGAGGGAGGAAGGAAGGGGCATTGTCATATTGCCATAAGGAAAAGGCGTACACGGAGCTGTCGAGAGAACCAGTGGAGATGTTCTGCCAGGTTCGGGATATGTTATTGTGCAGTTCAATGTCGAACCCCTGGAGGGGTGAGGGATGAGGAAGGTCCGAGCCGGCCGTTGTGACCACAGGTCTCGAGGGTAAGATGGATGGAGGTATCCTGGGGTCGGTCGGGGTGATGCACAGAAGAGGGTGTTGAAAACGGCTAGGAGGCTTGTAAGTTGGTCGAGAAGATTTGGAGAAGGAAATTGGGTGTGGAATCCACGGTGCCAATATGACGGGGTCAGACATGCCCAGGTGTGGCGTATTTTCTGATGGGGGTGGAGTGAGGGCGGGTGATGATTGCGAGAGTTGGTTTAACAGCCTTAAATTGGAAGCTTGGAGAATTGCAACTTGGGACTGAAGCGAAATTAAGAGGCTTTCCTGTGACTGCTGGTGTGAGTTGATCGAATCCACTAACGGCCTTGCGCTTTCAAAGTTAACAATAAACTGGGAGGAGGCCCGTCTGTTTAGTCGAAGCTTGTGTTTAAGAGTGGTGAAGAGCCAATGATTTCAAGGCTAAGCTTTTATCGTTGTAGAGGCCATATAGGATGGTTGGAGAGGAGGAAGTTTCATGGTCGAGAGACGTCTCTGTTCAGTGTTGGTGACGGTGGCTTGGGTTGAAGGGGTGTTAAGAACCGTACGTTTGGGGGACCAGGATGGGGGAGGAAGGGATTCTTCGGAGTGGTCCGGGGATTCGTGGTGCAGCGGCAACAAAGTTTTCCGGAGGAGGTTCACAAAAAGGGTTAGTTGGTTGTTCACCCCCCAGAGGGGAGGAGGGGCTCTCTTCCTGGTGGGAGGGTGAGGAGGTGGGAGACGAGATGACGACGTCCATGTCTTGAGGTGCTGATACTATGTTAGGTAATCGGCGTGACATGGAATTGTGGTTGTTGGTATGAAGTGGGAGCACTTGTAGAACCGTAGGGGATGAATTCTCTTCGGTTAGGGAGGAAGTCGGTGAAGCAGATGAGTGGATGACTGGTGATAATAACCAGGAAGCTTGGGAAGCCGGGGTAGAAAGCGTGGATGGCGGTAGAAGAGATTTGCCTGGAGTTATTGGTGGGGAGGCATTCGGTGCTTTCCCTAATGGTGATGGTTTTGGATTGGGTGTGGAGTTTTTTAGGACAGAAAAGAGCAAAGGAGTGGCGTCAGAATAAAGTTTGACCTTCTTTGCTGGAGACTGTGGTGGCTTGTTGGGCACCTCCGTAGATGGTGGGACCTGAGGTTTAAGAAGTGTGTGAGCACGTTCCAGTCGCTGCTTCTTCCTCTTGGCTGAGGCTAGGTGGGTCGCCGCAATTATTCACCATTGTGCGAGGGGAACCGAAACGCAGATTTTGCATGGGGCCGTGTAATAGTCGCAGCGTCTGTGGAATTGGCAGACGTTCGTGTGTGGGTCGAGCCTATCCTTCCTTTTGATTCCTGGGCAGGAACAGCTTCCTGAATCGTCAATTACCGGAATTCTTCCCACGAATGAAGCTTCAATGTCGGCGAAGGTTTTAGCGTAGCGCACTTTAACCATCTTAACGTAGGGATGCACTTCAGTTGGGAAAAATCCAACCACTACGTTGAACAGACGGGGTGCTAAGCAGGAACGCCGTTGAAGGTGGGAAAGGAGAGAAACGGAAGCGGAAGAGGCGTTGAAAGCGAGGCTGACGGCCTTCCGGAAGAATGACGGATGAAGCGTTAAGGGCGGGAACGAAATAGCGGCCCGCTTCGGGCAGATGGGATGGCCTTTCGCGACAGGAAGTCAGGGCCAGTGATGAAGGAAGTCGTGGTAGTGGAGACGACAAGGAAGAGGTCATATGGGTTGTCACGAAAAGCGTTCTTAGGTCAATTTACTTCGGTGGAATGTAGAGGGGTTACGCTCTGTCCTGTGATTTTTTTTTTTAAATATTTGGCGGAGCTGTGTTTTGGCCCTGACGGAGGGTGGAATATTCCCAGGAGACTATGGGAGGGAGCCACGTCGACTTCTTTCCCAGCAAGAAGATCGTGAGGTGGTGAGAAGGCATCCATTGGGTAATTGGCGAAAGCAAGCCGATTCCATTTTCGGAAGACGGCAAGGTCAGGACGGGAGAAGGGGAGTTAGGCGTTGGTTGGTGGGGTGGAGGCCACCGTCCCCCTGGGGAGCAAATAAAGCGGGAAACCGTGTTCGTGATGAGAGCAATCCTTCGTTGTGATTGAAGGCTGAAGTCGGTGGAACGTACGGCATGGAACTGGTAAGGAAGGGACAGGATAATGAGGCAACACGGCGACCGATGTAAGGAGCGATGAGCCATTTGGGGCATGTCGCGAAAGCGACGTAGAAGGCTAGTGGAGTGTGGTTGGAGTAGACTTCCGTTCACTGAAGAGGTGAAGACACCACAGATTGAAGGTGTCATGTCGCGAAGGGAGAGCAAGCTTGTCATGGGCTAGAAGTGGGTAATGCGGCAAAAGACAGTTGGTAGGTGGACAAAAGGGAGAAGGCGAGAAGCGGGTACCGCAAGGCGGAAGACTAGCAGGTTCCTGAACATAAGGAAGGACCAACGGTGGTGTTCGAACTTGGTGATGAGGCCGGAGCTGTGACCCAGGTGAGGGGTAGGGTGTAGCAGGTGGTCGACGAAAAGTCCGGAAGCAGTGGGTCAACTCGGGAGCAGCAGGGCGGGGCCACAGTGGATTTAGGTTGCATGAGGAAGATGTCGCGTAAGGGCGACATGGGCGAGCCGGCGGAGGGATGATAGTGGCGGCAAACAGGTGGAAGGACCGAAACTGCTCGGTGGGAACCGTGGCGCAGTGGATTCCCTTGGCGTAAGCAGGGATAAGAAGGCCAAAGATCGACTGCTTGGACATAGGCGAGCGAGGCCGTCAGGTGGGGCGTCTGCAATGAAGTAGGCGGGGGACCTCTGACGCGAAGGCGCTAGTGAGGAGATGTCGCGAAAGGGCGACTCAATGGGAAAGGAACTCGGTTCATGACGGTATGCCTTCGGGAGAAGTGAACACAACCGGGAAACAACTGTAGGGAGAGCAACGATGAGTTCATCTACACGACGCATGTGTCGGGAAGGGACGATGTTGGTAGCCTAGTCGAGTGATGCGGACGGTCTGGTGGGTGGTGCAGCTGACAGGAGTAGGTCGTTCCCGGGAGACAACGGGAGAGAGCCACGATGACTTCGTTTCCCGCGGAGTAAGGAACCTTGAAGGAGCGGGGAGAAGGCTGAAGCGGGTCGAAACTAGAGTTGCCAACGTCAATCAGGGGACGCAGGAAATGAAGGGACAGCAGCAGCTGTCGTTACAACCAGTGGTACAATCCCGGGAAACAACGGGAAGGGGCCACGATGATTTCCAATTCCACGTAGAGAGATGTCGCGAAGGGCGGACAAGACAGTGGAGAGAAGAGGTCGGCTTCAGGTGTGCATTCTTGGCGGCCAAAAGTGGGTCAATCCCGGGAAGCAACGGGAAGGGGCCACGATGACTTCTAATCCCACGTAGAGAGATGTCGCGAAGGACAAGCAGGGCCGCGGAGAGAATAGGGTGGCTTCAGGTCTGCATACCAGATGAGAGTAGATCAATCCCGGGGACAAAAGGAAAGGGCCACGATGACTTCCATTTCCCGAAGAGGGACGTCGCGAAAGGTGACAAGGCAGCAGGGAACCATAATACAACAACAAAATGATCGGCCTCACTGCTACAACACACGCAGCAAAAACAAGACCAGACATAACGAACAACCTCAAGGCAAAACCACCGAGCCACAAGACACGAGCCAGATACCAGTCATCCCTGACCCAGTGGTTGCTAGAAAACTACTGGCGCCACACTGCCCCAAAACCAAGGCAGCAGTGTACAAAATTCCATGTAGTGAGTGCCCAGCCATCTACGTGGGAGAGACAAGACGAGGAGCACACGTGCGTTTACTAGACCACATCACAGCCACCCGGACAGGAGACACCACCAATGGCATAGGACCCCACCACGACAGCACAAAGCACTCCATAAACTGGGAAGGCACCAGCACTCTCCTGACCTCCAACTCAAGCAGTGACAGCCACCTCAGAGCCCTTGAATCAATTTCCATAAATCATCTAGAAAGAAGAAATATCCCTCTAATGAACCTTCAACCTCCTTCACACCCCACCATCAACCAGCTAGTCCACCCAGAAATCCAGAGCCTACTAGATAAAAAATGGAAAATCAACAACGCCGCCAACAACAACGCCAACAACGCACACCTCCCACGCCATAGAGATCAGTGGTCGCGGGCGCCGAACTCAAGAGGCTCCATAAATCAAGCACGACGATGTGAGGACAGCCAACGAATGACAACAAGAAAGCCTGAAGAAGAAAGACGTCGTGAAATTTAAAATTGTCTTTCGAAAATTAGCACATCACGAACAAACGGGTGATCAAATTTGAAAAAGAGTATTTATTCCGTCAATCGCAGCAGGGAAGACGCAGGTGTAGCCGGATAATAGTGGGTCGACCCGGGAGACAACGGTAGGGAGCCACGGCGACTTCATTTCCCACGAGGCGGGTGTCGCAAAGGCAGAAGGAACGAAAACGAGGATACGGAGCCGCCATGCGGCTTGAGACAAAGAGATGACATCCCAGGGCTCAAGAAATCTTTAAAAAATTGGGCGCCAAGTTGGCTCCTAATCAATATTTTTTAGTCGCCAACAGTCCCCCCCCCCCC
>JAHWFP010109939.1:52406-71627 GCA_023313725.1 Lithobius niger | reverse complement strand
TTCCGCTCTTCTCGCCCGTCTCCGGTCTGCCCATAGCCGGGACGTTGCCGTCGAGCCGGGACTTTTACCTGCCCCTCTTCAAGCAGTTGCAGACTCCACCTGAGGATGCCATACTGAACTGGACCGTTTGATGCCGGCCTCCACCTCGAGCCCTCGCCGTACTTCGCCGCCATGCCTCGGCAGCAGCCGTCCGCTCCCCTGGCCGTCCCGGTCTGCCCATAGCCGGGACGTCGCCGTCGAGCCGACTTGGTGCTTTCTTCTCTCAAGCAGCCGAAGACTCAGCCTCATCAAACCACTCGTCATAACCGTTACGAACTAGATCGCCCATCAACGGCTTCTCTCCCGGCCCCCTCGCCGTCCTTTGCCCGCTACACCTCGGCAGTAACTTTCCGCTCCTCTGGCCGTCCCGGTCTGCCCATAGCCGGGACGTCGCCGTAGAGCCGGCTTGTTGCTTTCTTCCCTCAAGCAGCTGGAGACTCGGCCTCGTCGGACCACTCGATATAACCGTTACAAACTGGATCGCCATCAACGGCTTCTCCTCCGGCTCCCTTGCCGTCCTCGCCCGCCACGCCACGGCAGTAACCTACCGCTCCTCTGGCCGTCCCGGTCTGCCCATAGCCGGGACGTCGCCGACGAGCTGGCTCGTTGCTTTCTTCCCTCAAGCAGATGAAGACTCAGCCTCGCCAGGCCACTCGGAATGACCCAGACGAACTCGGAAGAACTGGGCCACCCATCAACGGCTTCTGCCCCAGCTCCCTCGCCGTCCTTCGCCTGCTACGCCTCGGCAGTAACCTCCCGCTCCGCTGGCCGTCTCAGTCTGCCCATAGCCGGGACGTCGCCATCGAGCTGGCATTGCTACTATTCTCAAAGCAGCTGAAGACTCAGCCTCGCCGGACCACTCGGAGTAACCTTGAAGAACTCGGAAGAACTGGGTCACCCATCAACGGCTTCTGCTTCGGCTCCCTCGCCGTCCTTCACCTGTTACGACGCGGCGGTTGTTTTCCGCTCCTCGGTCCGCCTCCGGTCTGCCCATAGCCGGAGGTCACCGTCGAGCCGGTATTGCAACCAACCTCCGTCTCTCAAGCTTCTGAGGGCCATGTCTCTTCACTCCGTTCGAAATGCCGGTTGAAAGCTGGATCATCCGTTACCGACTCCTGCCTTGGTCCTCTCGCCATCTTTCGTCCGCTACAACGGGGCAGTAGCTTTCCGCTCCACGGCCTGTCCCTGGTCAGCCCATGGCCTGGGCGTTGCCATCCTGTCGGATTCGCCACCTACCTCATCCAACTGCAGGTCCGTCCAAGGTTTCTTCGGGGTAACGCTGTGAATTGTAGCATTCATCACCGGCCTCTGCCTACGCTTCCCCGCCATCTTCGCCCGCCACACCACACGGCCACTCGATCCATCATCGTTGGCCGTAGCTAAGACGTCGCCATGAACCCTGCCGTCTTTCAACCGCTTTCAGACTGCCTCCGCCGAGCCCGACCAGCCGGCGGACCTCCGCCGCCTCTCCCCGACCCAAGGCTCTTCTTCCAGGCATTGGCCGTCCACCATCAGCCACCAGCCTCCCTAATCCAACACTCTTTCTGCGCCTACTCCTCTTCAGGTCGCTGCCGCCCTGCACGATACCGAAAGACGGCCACGTTCATTTTTCTTGCTCCTTTCTCACTCACATCTTTCGTCCGGCCTAATGTCCTTCACCCACGACGGTGAATTTCCATGACAACGTTTCTGTCCACAACCATACCATGTTGAAAAACATCGGCTCTCGTCCGATCTCCGAAGTTAAGCAGCACCAGGCCCGACTACTACTTGGATGGGTGACCGCCTGGGAAGATGCTGTAGTCATCACCTCCCGTTCCGATGTTACTCCCCGCCACGGACGAAAGCTGCTTCTTCTGCCTGCGCACCTCGTCCTTCGTCCGCCTCTTCACGGCCAACCTACGGCCGACCCCGATGCTGCCACTTTCCGCCTACCCATCTCATAGTTAACGCAAGCGTCCATCAGCTCCGCGCCTAGTACACGTCACCGCCACCAGGCGCGCCACCTCCTGTTTGCATCCCCCTCTCATTTCCGGCGTGTTTCCCACCTTCTTCCACGGTTTTTTGTTGCGTTCGTCACAACTGGTTAGCACCCCCTGCTCCCGTTCTCGCATACAATCTCCATTATGGTGAAGACTAAGTTGCCAAAGATCTTAGAAGACGTCGAAGATATCTACTTCGGCCGCACGCCTGTTATTGACGACCCAGGCAAATGCCGCTGCCCAGGTCTCTTCAATCCCCTTCGCATTGACCCCCACAAGGTTTGCCAATTCCACCGAAAATGCGAATTTTACGAACGACCCTGCGGAATTGGTGTGACCATCCCCCTCAAGGACTGGCAGATCATTGCTTACCGTCAACTCTTATCCTCCACAAGGAAGAGGCAAGAAACAGAACACAAGGCTTTATTGAAGAAATTTAAATCAAGTTCAACCCCAACAATGTCTCCAGCTTCAACCGTGATAGCAATCCATCCACCCCTGGAAACAAGGATGATGTCTCCACTCCCATATCCCAGCAATCTTGGCTCCACACGTCCGTATCCTCTGATACCCCTACTAGCACTCAAACCACCCAGTGACCCCCTCCCGGACTCTGGAATTCCTTCCTCAAACTCCGGGGACGACCCGGTGATTTTCCAAGACGCTCCTTTGTCACCTCACATGGACGCGGTTCCGGATGTCTCGACCTCAGCTGCCACCGAATCAACAAATCCCGCTACTCCGCTATCACCCCCTCATGATGATGACGTTGACTCTCTTCAACTCGAAGCATCCTCTCCTTCTATCACGTCACCGCCTCCATCTCAAACCTGTGTCTCATGAGGCTCAAGACACCCCAACCGACTATCGCTCGTCTTTCTACGGCCTTGACTCTGAAGAGGCACTCGAAGTCGACTGCGACAAGATTTTTCACAATCTACGCCACAAGTTACGACTAAACGTCCGCGCTCGGAAGCAATATGACCACAACACACAGAAAGTGAAACCCTACCTTCTGCACCTGCAGGACGCGCTCGTCCAACAACATGCCTTACTCATGAAACTAACTAAGGAGAACCAGTCTCTGAAAACGCAAAATGCCAGCCAGCTAAAACAACTGACCGATTTCGAACTTGCGGAAGCGCTGCAAAAGAAAATCACCCACCAAGACCCCGAGGCCACTCAACCTCCCGGCTCTTGGAAGCTCCACGGGATCGACGGTCTACACAAGAACCGGCCGTCGTACCAAAGACCAGCCATCTTCCAACATCCTGCCTTGTCTTCCTCCTTAAGAGACCCAAGACTCAAACACAATCTTCCCACCCGGCCAGTCGAATTCGTAGATCTAGGCTCTTCTGATCCAGTCGCAACCCATGCTGCACTACAAGTTTCAGGGCATTCCCACATCCTGGATTCTTGGAAGGTCATAACAAACACAACTCTTGCCCACAATCTTCTGGCTTACTCAATATGGCAATTCGACAATGCGACCAATTCTCTTCCATTACTTCCAGAAATGGCCCCACTTTCAGCAACCCCATGCACTGACATTCCTTGTTCACCTTGTAGATCCAAGGCTCGTCATTACTGCCTGGGTTTAACGTTCAATCCCACCTCAGTAAACGACACGACCATCCAACTGACCCCACCCTCTTCTCTCTAAGGGGACCCTACAAAAAAAAAAGAAAAAAGAAGAGCATTTAGTTATAACTCGGCCTCTTCTAATTACCTTACCATTTAAACCCACCTCGGACCCCTCGTAGGGTTTCCCCCCCCCCCCCCAATTTTTTTTCCTTAAATTTTTTCTTTTCATAACGCCGATTATATAAAATATAAAAAAAAAAAAAAACGAAAACTTAACTTAACTTTTAGACGCAGAACGGGTTCCCCACCCGCCCCCCACGTTCCTTCCTTTATTTACCTCTGAATTGGATTTCCCAAATCTAGAACCATAATTCCTCCCGTCAAACTGCTAACCTCAAACCATGGGGCTCTTGGTTCTGCTCAGACCTACATCCACAACCCCACGAACATTCCCTTATATTCCCAAATTCAGTGCTTATACTCCAAACTGTGCTACTGCTACAATCAACCGAGTTTCCACCAGCTACTCAACCTTCAAAACCTTCCATTCATTCTGGAGAAGACATGGCCTTACCAGAGAAGACCCTCAATACAACACTCAAAGGTAATTGTCACCTTCTTCCCTCCTTATACATTCCATTTACATCCAAGGCTACCTAAATTGGTAAGGCAACCCCTCGCTAGGGTACCCGCCCTTTCCCTCCTGCATACTGCCCAGGTGACTCACCGCCTCAGAACCCCAGGGAACTCTGTCAAAAGGTGCCCGCCACCTAATTTGACGAGGTAGGCTTGTCAATGCTAAAATTTGGCAGGTATAGTACTTTCACAGCAAAGAAAGAACTTTTTGCCGGCCTCCGGCCAGGCCGGCTAAAAATGGTTTCTTTTGCTGTAGAAAGTACTATACCTTAGGCCCCTCCTTGCCTCCCCTCACGAGTCACCTTTTGACATTAAACGTGAGACAAAGAGATGACGAGCCCTCGTAGCCGCCACTCTTATATTGGGAGGACCATGCATGCGCAAACGCGTGGTAGCGTTAACTGAGGCGGCTATTCAAGTCTCAAGCAACCAACAGCATCACTGAGACAGCAATGCTAAAATTTGACAGGTATAGTACTTTCTACAGCAAAAGAAACCATTTTTAGCCGGCCTGGCCGGGGGCCGGCAAAATGTTCTTTTTTTGTGCAAACTGGTGCAAGACACCCAGTTTAACCCTAGTAGTGCGTAAATTTTCTCCATGTTGAGTTTTTTCTACACTAAAAACCAGAAACCTAACATATTAGTTTCCCTTTCAAGTTCCTGTTAAACTTTACTAGTTCTACGCCGCTACTTATCAAAATCGGGTTTACTGCTTAAAAGTCTTCAAACTTCAAGCTGCTTCTTTGTGCAAACCTGGAACTTTGTATTTTATATGCCGAATTGTTAAAACACTTCATTTTCAGTAAAAATTGACTGAAAATTAATTTTTATTTTTTTTCCGTGGTCTGTTGAAAGTGCAACCACACCAAAAGGAACTTTCAGCTAAATCCCATTTTGGCCTTCACACCTAAATTTGAAATGCCTATGTTTTCTCCCTTTATCAAATTCAAACGTCTTCCTGTGTGGAAGAAAATTTGTAAGGATTGAACGACACGTTTTTAATATTCATTAGGAATGTTCAATGGGAAACTAGTGGTTCCTGCCTAGCTCCTTTAACGAAACATTTTCTTTCTTTCTACCCCTAATTGCTACAGGTTAGCTCTGTGGTTAAAAGGTTGCTGGTTATTATCCATAAAACCTCCCAGCGTTGTATTTTATGTTTAAGTTATGGGGCCTACCTCAAAACCCTTCAGTGTTTAAAATTTTTACTTGTAAACAAGTTGTTTGGTAACCTGAAACCATCCCAGTGGTAATCTATTAACGATTACAAAACCTTAAATTGTAACTTTTTGAAACCAAAAATAGTGTTTTTTTTTATTAAATGTCTGTGTTCCAATTTTAATAATAATAATAATAATAACATATTTATTCACATGTACAGTGAAAAGGGACGGGAAAGGCAGGCCACTTACACTTGTCCTATCTTAAAAAAATATACTTGAACATATGCATAAAATAATAAAATTATTACTAAAATGTTTTAAATTAATAAAGTGGTTTTAAAATAAATAAATTAATTTACGGCTAAGTACTATTCAACCAATACACTTAATACAAATATATAATAAAATTAAAACAACCCAAAGAAAAAGTTTTACCTACAACACACAATAATCAATACAGTTAAAATACCATAGGGTAATAAAATTAAAATTAAAGTTTAAGACTAAAAGAGCCAAAAGAAAAGTTTTTACCCATAAAATACACAAAATAAAAATTGTAAAAAAATTTAAAAGTGACTTTAAAAATAACCCATCACAGACTGAACACTTCAAACGAAATTTCTACGCAAATATTTTTCAAAACAAACATTCTTAATACGGCTTTTAAACCCACACAATGACTGTGCTTCAACAATTGCTGATGTTAAGGATTCCAACAATTTACTATTCTATTGCTGAATTCCTTACATTCTTATTTGTACCATGTACAACAAGCTGCAGTTCAAAAAAAATTGCAGTATCCACATTTAAATGACCCCGAATCAATAGATATGTCATGCTCAAGTCTGCCTTAAGTCTTCGTAGTTCAAGTGACTCCAGCTCCATCTTATTTAGCCGTTCAGCATACAACAAATTTGTTAGTCCTTTTAATGTTTTTGTATAATTACGTTGAACAGACTCTACTAAATCGATATCTTTAGATAGGTAGGGCGACCAAACTGGGCTTGCATATTCAAGTAATGGTCTTACATAGACCTTGAATGCCCAGACTAGTGTTTTTGGGTCGCCTGAGTGAAAGAATTTTTTAATAATTGCTGCTCGTTGTCGAGCTGTTTTAACAATTTTACTACAATGTGAGTAACCAGATGCCTAAATCTCTTACCAGTACAGTCGCAGGTAACTTTTCTGGACCTGAAAGATGGTAATCAAAGCGCAAATTGTTTCTCCCTATATGGAGAACTTTACACTTATGTGGGGCTAATGGGAGTTACCAGTCTGACGACCAAGACTCTATGTTGTACAACTCTGCCTGCAACTCTCCGCGAGTATCAACATCAACCACTGCACTGAATTGTTTAATATCATCTGCAAATTTTTTTTAACACAATATTTTTGTTTGATGGTTGTAAATCATTAATAAACACAATGAAAAGTAAGGGTCCCAGGACCGATTCCTGCGGGACTCCGCTCGGGATACAAAATTGTTTCTGATTTTTCACCTTCCAACTCCACCCAGTGTGTTCTACCAGTGAGGAAATCTACAAGCCAATCCAATAAGATATTTCTGAAGCCGTAATAGTGCAACTTTGAAATTAATTTCAAATGATTAACCAAATCGAATGCTTTAGCGTAATCTAAATAAATTACATCAACCGGAATTCCACAGTCACACGCTGATGTCCAGAAATCTAATGCACATAACAATTGTGTGCAAGTGGATTTACCATTCACAAAGCCAAACTGGTCATCCTGAGCAGATTGTTTTCTTCTATGTGTTTAATCATTTCATCTCCGATTACTTTTTCGATTACTTTGCAAGATGTGCATGTAATGACTATTGGGCGATAATTTGATGGATTAGAAGATTCGCCTTTCTTGAAAATTGGAGAAATTTTTCCCGTCTTCCATAAATGAGGTAATTTGCCTGTCCTCAAAGACAGATCACCGATCCATGATAGAGGAGTACAGATATCATATTTGATTTCTTTAAAGAGAAAGGAAGAAAAACCATCTAGACCCACTGCATAGCTTGACTTCATGGTATTTAAACATTTAAGAATTTTTTCTGCAGTAATCGTTTGGATCGTACACTCTGTTTTGCAAGTTGGACGCGCTAAAACTGGGCAAGTAACCATTATCCACTGTAACATTTTTTGAAAATTCGTTGCCCAATATCTTTGCTTTATCTATTGCATTAGTTATAAAATTTTGCCCAAGTTTTGAGGGAGGGATCAACCGATTTACCCCAGATTTATTTTTAACAAATTTAAATAGACTGGTCAGATTTCCCTTTTTAATCACTTTCACTTTGAATTTCAAACTCACGTACAGATTTTGAATACTGGTTTCTACAGTTATTATAGTTTGTAAAGTTTTCACTGGTTCGATTTAGCCTATATCTCTTCCACAAATTTAGTTTCCTTCTTTTAAGTTTTCTTAACTGCAGCGGCATGTGCTTTATGTATTTTTTCGCCAACCCTGGTGTATAAGTTTGTTGCTTCTTTGATTTTGTAATGCAACCGTGGATAAGTGTCATAAAACGCTCATACATATGGTTTACCTCAGTAAGACGAAGCAGATTCTCGGCCCAGGGTATATTCTTTAGCTCTTGTCTCAACAGCAAAATTTATGGGTGCATTTTAGAATTATTTCCATTGTACCTAACAGGTTCAGGTTTAATACAAGGCAGTTTGAAACTTACCATATTGTGATCGCTACATCCCAGATGATCTAAGATGTTTAAATCAAAAACTGTCCGCTCACTTTCAACCAGAATGAGATCCAAAATATTTTCGCCCAAAACACTAGCTTAGTTGTGCAATAGGAGGGGCTGTCAATTGGCACTTAACGTCACATAAATGTATGGATACACACTTAGAACGATATTTTTTATTTGTATTCAAAGTGACGATTTTTAATATTATGAAAAATGTCCGACCATCATTTTCGCTTGTCTGTTACTACAAACGACTTAAAACTAACCTAAATGCGTTATAGCATTATTTAGTACCGTAAATCGCCGATTAAACGCCCATGGGCGGCTAAAATTAATTCGATAAAAAAGTGGAGGGGCCGTTAACAAAGCTACTACAGGTAGTCGTTAACGTTTTCAGGTGGTCGTTTAGGCCAAAATCCATCGTGAAAAAACTGATTATTCACGTTCGTGATCTAGGTTCAATCTAGCATTAACACACTGGTTTTATTCTCATTTATTCACAAATTTACAAATTTAGTGTATTAGATCGTCCTCCTTCCAATATCTAACTTAATTCAAAGTTAAAATTAATTTCTAACTATCACCATGCTTCACGGGAGCATTTGTAATCGCGGAAAGTCGGCAATATTAGGCCTATGCGATCGACCATTGATGTCCATAATATGGATTCAGTCTAGCGAAAACGTTTTACTTTTTTCCTATTTATTCTCAAATTTAGTTTATTAAATCGTCCTCCTTCCAATATCTAACATAATTCAAAGTTAAAACTAATTTTTAACCATCACAAACCTTCAAAACAGACAACGTGATTCACCACTGCGAAACGCGTGTGTTGACATTTATCACCATAGAATTATATATTGTCGTCCAAGACGGAAGTTCCGTCGGAAATGGACGCGTAGGTCTGGACCCGTGGAGCCTCAGTAGTTGACGCGAAGTGGTGGACGCGGACAGACTGTGTAAGCGCTTGAAACATCCGGTCCACCGCGTCCATTATGACATTACTCCGGTTGGCGTTTTCCGGTCGTGAATCGTGTGTCTGTTTGGAAGGTTTGTGATGGTTAAAAATTAGTTTTAACTTTGAATTATGTTCGATATTGGAAGGAGGACGATCTAATAAACTAAATTTGAGAATAAATGAGAAAAAGGTATAGCGTTTTCACTAGGCTGAATCCATATTACGCACATCAATGATCGATCGCATAGGCCTAATATTGCCGGCTTTTCCGCGATTACAAATGCTCCCGTGAATCGTGTTGAATTAAATGCTGATTTCGTTATAAATCTTTTCGTTAATTTTGCTGCAGAACAACCAAGATTTAAAGGGATAATACGTTCATTTCTTTAAACGTTTGAAGCTTTTAGTCAATTTCACGATTGACTAAAAAAAACCTATTGGTGAGGTGGGAGGGGGGCGTTAATAAAGCTACTACACGATTTCTGACCTTAAGGTATTTTTAGGGGGTGGGCGTTAGCAAAGCCAGGGTGTTTATTAGGCGATTTACGGTACTAAGCTGGTACATTTAATCTTTTATTTTTGTGCACAATTGCACCTTTGTAAACTTAATTTATTGCCATGAACCCTACCTGAGCTCTACTTTTATTTTAGCGTTATTTTTCCGGACCCAGTTTAAAATACGCATTTTGTGGCTTTAAATCTCCAACAAAAATTTCGACTGCAGCTACCTTCCCAATGACCAAAAACTAGCTTATCTTTCTATTAAAGTGCTCTAATACAACTGAGCATGCCATCAGTTAAATACGGTTTAATACGGCTTCAATTCCTAAGGAGCCATTCAAAAACCATGTGGTCGGCCAGGGGGTGGAAGGGAAATCGGCTTTCGGCCACAAGCAACCATAATGGGGGGAGGGGGTTTCCAAGTAAACCACGTGGCTATTGCATCAAAGGGAAAGTCCTTATCTCCAATGGATTGGTGATTTACCGTACAAGAGTCTCTACGCATAGCATCTCAGTCAGCCTTACATTGTTCTTATACTGTTCCTACATCGACCGTAACGTCTCGGCCCCACTCAACTGAACTGAATATCCCGTGATTGTGGTGAAAGATACCGAGGCTCGTCGTAGAGCTCTTAAACAACGTAAGACTGTGTTTCCCTCACTAGTACTAAATTTATTTAAATAGTGTGCTGCTAAAATGTCGAGTGCTTCACTGTGACAATTCAATGCAGTGATGGCCTACTTATTAATGAAAGCATTAGCTTACAATTTTCTACTTTCCGTCACAGTTACAAATCTTGGATGAAGTTTAGTCTAGCTGCCGTTGCAGATGGCCAAAAAAATTGGTGAAAATATTTGACACGACGAATCAAACAGCTGCGTTTATTAAAAGCGAAAGTGGGTACTTTGTTGGGTTTCTCGTGTCGAACACTCATTTCACCAAATTTGGTATGGCACAATAACACAAATTTTATACGAAGTGGTACCGCACTTGTCGAAAACACAAGTGTAAGGTGCAATTTTTTTAAGTACGTGGAGGGGGGGGAGTGTGGCTATGAGCCACGTGGTTTTTTTTTCTTGAGGGGGGTCCAAGATCTGGCCACAGATGACCACACAGGGGGGAGGGGGGTTAATAATGGCTTAAAAAACGACCACGTCGTTTTTGAATGGCCCCTAACAGAGTAAAACTCTAATTGCACCTTCTTTACAAGCCTTGTATCCTTCAAAAGTTTCCAAGCGATCTGTCAATCAAGAGGCTGGCTCCTCCCACTTTCCATTGTTCTCCAGGCCCTCAGCCAATCACGAGGAAGTAACTATCCTCGACGTCCGCGGAGGGGGGGCTAGGAATCCGATCTGTTTCAATAAAAAGGCCAAGCAGCCCTCACACTTAACACAGCACAGCACAGCTCAGAAATCTCAACGCTAGAGGTAGATACGCTGGTCGGGAGTGGAGATCTCACGGTCCGATTGTTGCCATGCTGGGCAAAGGTGGTATGTAACAAGTTTAGCTATAGAAAATTTATGTTTTGGACTTAGATTCAAAATTTATAGTTTTAACTTTAAACTAACCTAAGAGCTTTTTGAGAATAATTATGGAGTAACTTAGGCCATTGGCATTTCTGGACACAGTTATCAAAACTTAAGGTTCTAGGCCCCTTCCTAAAAAAACAGCTATTTTTACCATTTTCATTAATTTAACTTAATGGAAACAAAGGTCACCAGATCTATTAGTTTTGCAGAAGCAATGTACTTCATGGTGTGTACAACTCAACTCTAATTAGAATTATCGGTGGGACGGTTTGATCTTGTGGGAGTACCATTGGAAAAATAGCTGTAAGCAAGCACATTTTATAAGCAAGCACTTAGCACAGGCTACTTATGATTTAGAGAGCTCTTTCTTGTAAACCCTAACGAAAAACTATTTCTATTTTAAAATTTTTCGAACTTAATTCTTAGTTCTGTTGATCAAATTTAATATAAAATTCATGAACCTGCTTTTAATCTAAAGCTAACTGTGTAAATAGCAAATTGAAATGTAAAGTGCAGCCTTTATTTTCTTGACTGTCAGAAATAAAACCAGAAGTTTTAAACGCCAGTTTGTTTACTAGTTTGATAATTGCTAGGAGTTAATATTTAGACAATTCTCTTCATTTAGCTCAGCTGACCTTTTTTTCTCACCTTGGTGGCAGTGTTACCCGCTTTTTATTGTTAGGCCTATTCCCTGCTGAAAATGAACTGCAGAAAAACTACAGAAAAAAAGTGCAGTAAAAGTGCAGTAAATTGCCCACCTCAAAAAAACTGCACTTCGAACTGCAGTTAAACTGCAGTTCAAACTGTAGTTAAACTTCAGTTTTTTCCAATAATTGCTTTTGGTATTGAAATAAGAAAATTCATAATATAAATTCCAGGTACCATTCAAACATTTATCTTAGAATAGGCTGTTTGTGAACAGTTATGAATGTTTCGGTTCTACAAGTTCTATTCCTAACATACAAGCATACCAAGCCTAATACACTCTTACGTTACTTACAATGATGCAAGTTGTCATCCAGCCTTATATACCTAGCCAGTCACTAAGCGTTAATGTATATGGTTCCAAGTTTTGTATTTTATGGATATCCGCTAAAGTTATGCAACTGTTGGCTTGACTTTAAACAGTCAATTGGCATTAATTGTTCCACACTATACTAACCCTTTCTTGTACCATAAAACTTTGTTCATAATTTAAAAGGTGACACAACGTCACTTTCACTATTGGTAAACTGCAGTTATTTTGCAGTTTCTGAGTTGGCCTGCTGAAAACTGCAGTTATTTTGCAGTTTTGGAGTTATCTTGTTGAACTTCACAACCTGCAGTGTTACTGCCTTTGTTTAACAGTTTTTTTAATTACTGTTAATGTGCACTTTTCACCCATTTATTCATTATCGGTGAAATTTACTTTTTTCTATAATTTTGCCAAAAATTGACGTTCAAATACCATTTTATCCTTTTTTCGACAGCATTCGAATAGAGCTAATTTTAAGTCAATAGGTTGGCCGCAAGTCATTTAGCAAAATCAAAAATAAGTTCCAAATGGCAGTAGCTAGACATTTTTCTGTAGGTGCAACTAATAATTTTCGTGCCCCCCTCCCCCCCCCCACCCGAAACAAAATAAAAAACTTCTACTTTCACAAATCCCAAGTGATACACTTTACGCCATTTCCCTCCTTCCGCCCAAAAAAAAACCTATACCGGCCAAACTGTCTAAAGAAAGACGCAGTTCCAAATAAGACAAAACAGAGCAAGAAAATTAATAAAACTGAACATTTTTCTTAACAATGTACTGTAATTTCTAAATCAAGTTGAACTAAAGTTTGCTTAGCTTCCAAATTTTAGTAGAAAAAAAAATAAAATAAATATTCGTTATCGGATCCCAGTACTCGATTAGTTTATCGGTATCAGATCTGATTAGCAAAAAGGGGTGTAACACTGAAAAACAGTCATTTGGAACAACTTTTAACTGCGGTCACTTTAATTTAGAGAGTAATTTAAAGTTGGTGATGCGGTAGTCATCATATTACCATAACATCAACAAGGTCATTAACTTTGTAGGTGGTGGTCCCATGTCCAACATGAGCATGCATGAACATTTTTAACGTAGGGACGACTTCCTGAATTTTTCTTGAAGGCGCCTCACAGTATATGTTAGTCAATATTGTTACAAATAGTTATTGCCGAATAATTTGTTCTGAGAATTCGGTAACTAACAATTAAAATAAATGTAAAGCTTTTACATTCCATATTTAATTGATCACTATTAACCGAGCCCATTTGGTTTTCTGTCCTGTTTATTAACGACAATTTTGTCATCGCCAAATGCCGATCACACTACATGACTAGTAGGGCCAAAAAAAAAAAAAAACAGTGCAATCAAAATTTAAAAAAATGCCTAGTAAAGAAAATAACATGTGGATAGGCTTAAAATACGCGTGGGGGGGGGGGGGGTGGATTAGCTGTGTTGGCAAACCGTGTTTCATGATGCCCACACGGCTGGTTTTCGAGCCCCTATTTCTGCGGTTTTTGTATTACCTTTAGTTGTACCTAACCTTCCCGGCAGTTTAAATGCAGTTAAAGTTAACTTGTTGAATTTCACATAAACTGCAGTTTAACTACATTTTTTAAAAAGTTTTTTTACGGATACCATCGAATCTGCAGTTAAACTGCAGTTTCGTTCCATTTCACATAAACTGCAGTTTAACTGCAGATTTTTTTAATGTTTTTTTGCAGTTGCCGTCGAAACTGCAGTTAAACTAGTTTCATTCCATTTCTGCAGTTTTTCTGCAGTTCATTTTCAGCAGGGTTAATTCGGACATCGAAGCTCCATTCCCCATGGCCGGGACTGTAGCTGATGTGCTATTTTCCGTAAAAGCACAAACAGTCACCCAAGAGCGATATTAAGCAAGCCCAAAGTACACTAGATGTCGGCGATGTTACAAGCACCTCAGCCGTAGTAGCATCCACCGTTAAACATTGATAATTTTCAAATTTACCATTGCCAATTAGCCGTTTTAGCCATATCATTGTCAAATTGATACGGCTCAGTTTATAGTACCACTGTTCTTCACATGCTTAATTTCTTCAATCCCATTTTTGCAGACACTGGCTAACAATAGCTGATTTCGTTCACTTCGCTCACTCAATCGGCGCATGCCCTTTAGTTGTTTTGATTATGCCTACCTTTTTTTTTTGAGGAATTTTATGTCTTTACATTAGCAAAGTTGAAAACAGCAGAACGCAAAGCATTTTATTTTTTAGTTATTAGTAAAAACCCCGTTTGGTCATGAATGCTCGTATTGTTGCATAACCATCATCTAGATATCATCATCCCTTTATTCTTACGCAATCCACGGCAACGTAAATGTTTGTTTATTTTTCCCTTGGGTACAGTTCAGCTTTCAGTTCGTTCAGGCTTTTACAATAAATCTAAGGACCAGTGTTGATTGTTTAAGCCATTGTTGCCTGAAATCTTTGGTTGCAACTTGGAAAAGAAACGAAATTTAAATTCCCTGGAGGCGAATTTCAAACCCTCGTATGCCTTTGTCCTGACCCCTACAACCCCCAAACCAACAAAAGGACCATGTTCAGATCACCATGCATCCGTGTGCAAAAGTTCAGTTACGTAGGCCTTTTCAATTTTGCGTTAGCCATGATCAATAAGTCTATGGGATTTAACATGGGAAAAAGCTAGCTAGACAGTAACATAAAAACGTTACTGATGGATCTTTCTCTTTATGAATGGTGGACACTCACCCTTTAACTTTTATTTGTTCTTTATCCCTGCACCTTCCCGTACATTTTCCACAATTTGAAAGATTTCTGTCGCATTGGGATTTATCCTCAGCATGACAAAATATGCTTTTAGTTGCTTACAGTTAACAGACACATGTCTGCTAGTGAGCCGCCTTTTTATCATTAACAATCGGATGTAAACAATGGGTTGATCTACTGCTACTTGGCGGCGACACACTAGCGTGTGTCTAGATCATACCACTCAAACGATATCACTTTTTCTGGTTCGCAGTGTCCAGGGAGAAGTGACAACCCATAAGTTCACCTCTATCACTCACAGGTAGACTTAACCCTTTTTACTGAAGGAAGTGTTGGATTTACACTTTCCGAAAATGCCTCCTATTGATGCATGAAAACGGGTCGTTTAATCTCATAGGCCTATTTTACACAAAGGAGAGGCTGTAGGTAGGCATATAAGAGTAAGTCATTGGCCCTTAAAATTTTGGTGTAAATAGGAGAAAACGAAAGGTCCCTTTAAATTGGTTGTACTTTCAGCGGACCAGAAATGAGTACTTTAATAACCCAAAGATAATTTAAGAATAAAGTTAAAAATTAAGTTTCCCAATTTAAAGTTCAAGAAAAAAGAATTTAATCGAAGTATCTACTCAACGTGTCAGCATTTAGGTGCAGTTTACCACGTTTATATTTTACCTGATTTTAAGGGAAATCTCCTAATCACTCTGCAAAAATTTTGCACTTTCGTTCTCCCAGCATAAACCTCTAGGCATCTGGAGCAAGGCGAATGTGATTACAATTTTGAAAAAAGGTTCTCCATCGAACCCACACAATTACGCCCGATTGCTCTTACATGTGTATCTTGCAAAATCATGGAGTCGATCATTCGAGACAAAATTCTGCAATTTTTTGATAATCACTCGGTTATCAGAAATATGTAATATAATATATAATCACTCTGTTTGGCTTCTTTCCTAATCGTTCGGCAATCCATCAGTTACTATTGGTACTGGACCACTGGACAAGCACGCGGGGCATCAGAGCATCGTCAGATGTTATTTACTTTAATTTTAAAAAAGCGTTTGAGTCTGTAGTACATCGAAAACTGCTATTGAAAATAAGCAGTTGCGGGATCAAAGGAAATCTTAAATGCTGGCTGGCTGCCTTTTTACGGGGCGCACGCAGAGGGTGATGATCGAGAATTCGTACTCACCCTGGCAGCCAGTCACTAGTAGTGTGACCCAGGGTTCAGTGCTTGGACCTATACTTTTTTTAATATACATTAACGACCTGAATATTGTAGCGGCGCTACCTGTCTTCCTTAGGTGCTTGTCAGATAGGCACCGACATCTGGTGTAGTTGCAGAATTCGTAGGAAGTACTAATGCTGACTGTTTTGACTTTTACGGTAAAATCAGCACTGCAGTGTTTACTGTACGGTTAGGAGAGGAGCGTCTATGTCCTAGCCTAGCTTTTAGTAGTAACTATCAATGGTTTCACTGCCACCACGATGGGTGTTTAATTGCCTAGCTAAGAGTTTGAATAAAAATGGTTTTTAGTTATTTAACTCGTGCAATTAAATCGGCTATAAGTCAAACTGTCGTTTAAAACAACTCCATGGTTTTTAATAAGACATATTAACTTCACACTTTACATTTGAAAACTAGTAGTTACAAAAATAATTCTTGATGCTTTAAATTAAAAGCACACTATAATTTACAATAAAATCGGGAATTGAACAAGTTTATAAGTTCACACTAAGATACAATTTCGAATAGAAAAAGTTTGTTGAGTTACCGAACTGTCTAAGTTACAGAATGCACCTTACATTTGTAAAATAGTTTAAGTTTTGTTTTGTTTCCAGAGCCACTGCTAAGGATCAAACTTCGTCAAATAGTAAAACCTGGTACTTAACCCAAAGAAGTCTCTGCTCTACGATAATACTAAGTGATCATTGGATTATTTAGAAGAACACTGAGTTCAACATAAATAAGAAACAAAGCCCGTTTTTAGGAAGGGGACCTTAAATCCTTTAGTTATGGAAGTTCTAGACCAGAAATACCGATGGCGTTTTAACTAGCCATAATCAATTCTCAAAGCTAAAAGTTAAGTTTAAATTAAGAACTATAAATTTAGAAATAAGAGTCCAAAAGAATACTTTCAAAAATTAAACTAGTTACCTATGAAACTACTACCTTGCCCGGCATAGCAACATTCGGACCACGGTGGCATGTCCACTCCGACCGTCGAGTAACCTCTAGCCTTTGAGATCAATGAACATGGCAGCAGGGAGGAGGGAAAGCGCGCCCCTGTAGGAGAGCTACTACATGGAGGATTCTAGAGGTGGAGAACAATGGGAGTGGGAGGGAGGCCGCCAAGCTGTCACTCAAGTATGAGAGAATGAAAGCGTGGACGTGTAAATATTTTAAGAATCAGCACTTTCCGATATAAAATATCGGTATCGGTAACTAACGTTACACAACCAATACTCCTTATCGATATAACATTAACTTAACAGCAACAGCCTTACAACGTCCATTTATTATTATGAGAATAACATTAGCTTTAGCTTAGCAGATGACACTCAGTGCACTTGGCCTCTGCCTCATGCACTTATAATAGCTACCACAGGTGGTCCTGCTCAGTAGACATCAGTGGTCCGGCCGGGAGCCAATCAGCCTCCCCAGCAATCTCAACATCCAATTACGCATCTTCTGCAATACAATAGACCAGGATGCAGGCCCCCTTTATAAGCAACATCCCTGGCCTATTTCACTCTCCCGACGATTTTGGACCTAAAAATCCACCCGTCACTGAGCCTTCAACACCAGGATTCCCAGCCGCATTATTTCTGAGTTAAGTAATTTTGACAATCTCGGACTAAGCCGAATTTTAAAGGAGCTTACCTCCTTTAGAGCCTAAGTCCGATTCAGAGTTAAGAAAGGGTGCATCTTGTATAAGAGCCCCCTTTCTCTTATTTTCCCTTGGTCCGATTATTTTAGGTGTGCTTTAATTTAATATTACGATGTTTAACTGATTTAAAAGAAGGGATAACCCTAACCCTAAATAACTGAATTAAATAGCTTTCGGATCGTATACCTTGTGTGGACTCCCTTACTTTGCTCATGTATTGCTTTATGTGCTGTTGTTAGATTATCAGCATTTGTGCCGACGGTACGATTATTATTATCGTACCACTGTGTCTCCGTAAGATCTTACAAAAGAAGAAATTACAAGATATACAATGGTGTCGAAGTAGTAATTCGAACAATACCCACGCCTAATCAATAAGAAAACGGCGGTACGTTACGGTCATTATTGAACAAAGGAGCGATTTTTCGGATTAAATAAGAAGAAAATGGGAGAGCAAGTAGGCTACCCTAAATAAGAGAAAAAAAAATCACCAGTTAAAACTAGATTGAATCATAGGTCATAACCATGCCTAGTCACAAAAAGACAACTACAGTTAGCAAAAGCACAAAAACGATTCCTAAAAATAGGAAGAATTTAAAGCTTTCGTCTAGCGGTAGGACTATTGTGAGACCCCGTCGTCTGGCCGACGCGCAAGCCATCATTCCACCTGCCCCAGTCCTTCCCGTCCAACAGGTCGTAATTCCACCTGTTTCCCCCGTTCAGGAGACCGCGAATGCACCTGCTCTTTCTGCCCAGCAGCAGCCGATACCGCCTCGGCAGAGCAGGCAACACACTCGCGTGCCAAAAGCACCTGCTTAACAGTGTAGCACGGCAGCTGATAAACAGCCAGCAGCTAAGCATAGCAGGGAAGCCAACGCTTCAAGCAGCCCTATTCATGATCCCCCACCACATCGTTCACGGAGCGAATCGAGAAATAGGGAAAGAAGAAATTATAGGTCCCACTCAAGAAGTCCACACCACCACATCGAACCTATTCATCAAGAAATCTGCGTTACGATGATAACGGTAGGGATAACTACCATCACCACTCCCCAACTCAAGAACTTTTAACGCAATTTTTAGACAGAATGGCAAACCAGCATAGACGCTCCCCCACCCCTTGTCATCACCACGTTAACGCAGCAGCAAGCCCAACATTTTCCGACAACAGCCATTTGTCAAGGATCATCACAGGCCTACAAGAAGCAAACACTAGCCATGTAGATGCATTGAGGGAGAGTGTCGAGAAGATAGGCACTAATCAACCCAGCAATAGCAACAGAAACCCAGACAGAAGCAAAGCACGAATGTGGGAAGACGTCCAAACTTCAAAGATGGGGCTCATCAAATTTTCGGGTGAAAATATCACCGTCATTTTTACTTTTTTGTTGATAACCGACTGTGGAGTCGTCACTTGTGTGCTCCACAATGGCAGCCATCAATTTCA
>JAHWFP010109939.1:36336-52396 GCA_023313725.1 Lithobius niger | reverse complement strand
TTGGTGCCCACGCTGGGCTAAGGTGTGTCCCCGCCTAGGACATCACACCGACCATCTTAGGAAAATTGATCCTAACCTCCCTGACAGCGAGCTAATCGCAGTGGCATCAAACAAATGCGTAGGAAGAGCAGCTCGTTTTATTGCTACAAGCCCACTGATCTCTAGGATAACTACATGGAACGAATTCAAGACAGCCCTCATCAAACCTTTCGGCGTAGGAGGAGCCGAATCTACACGCAATAAATTCCAACGTGCTCGAATGATGGAAGACGAAGACGTCAACGCTTTTGCAGACAGGCTAGAAATTATGGCATTGGAAATTTGGATGACACAGCCAGGTGAAAGCGAAATCGAGAAGATATTAAAAGAACGAGTACGAGACCAGGATTTAAGATGCACTTTCAAAGCACCTATGCCAGAGAAGATAGAAACGTATTTAGCCACCATTAATCCAAAGACATGGGAAGAGATATTAAACCTAACATTGAAGAGGCAGACCGAAACCGCAGACTGGGAAAGTGGCGATACACCACAACCAACACGGAAAAATCCAGCCAAGCAAACAAGCAACACAGCCGCAGCAGCTTCTCCTTCCGACAAGACTAACCGTAGCTCAGACGAACTACGAGGTATTGTAGCGGCCGAAGCTACGATTCTCAAGGTGCTTGTAACTTCTCCGACATCAATGTGGTTTTGACCTCTAAACTTCTAGTTAGGTGGCGGTTTTTACTTTTACGGAAAACAGCACACGTATGCTACTGGCCCAGCATGGGTAACAGAGAGTCATTTGTCCTAACTGTAGGCTAACTAGATAACTTTAAAAGGGGGTATTCGCTGCCACCAGGTGGGTGTTTTTAAATGCAGCCCTAAGTTTAATTATTAAGTGGTTTTCTTAAGAACTATAACTTCTACATTTAGTCTAACTAGCAGAAAAACAGGCGTTTTACAAACTCGTAGGTTTATTAAAAGGCAAATAAATATAAACAGTTACATTTAAAATTCAACTAGTGTCAATACAAGAAAATGAGCTTTTAAATTAAAGCACGACGATTTTTACAACAGGAAAAATCAACAAGAATTTACATGAAATTCAACTCAAACTTCACACAACAGGCTGAAGAGTAAAACTACAATTTCGATTAGAAAATGTTTGTGGGACCTCGGGAACCCATTATAACATGCAAACTGCGGGAATTACATGAAATAAATCTATTTGTTGCAAACCGCGGGAATTACACACAAATAGTCAAGACTACGTTTCTCAAGTCCGACCTAAGATAAAATCTTCAAATCTGTAGATCCTTAGTATCTAGGGAAGCACCCGAAAAATACGTCGTCTAAATGCAGATTTAGTGTTTAGATTAAATTCATAATAATAAACACGGGAAAAAAGCTGGTTTTTAGAAAGGGACCGTGAACCCTGACGTTATGGCGATGGGGGCCAAGAATGCCGACTATGGCTCCACCTCCATAATTCCCTCAAAGCTAAGGTTAGGTTAATTTAAAACTAAAATTTCGAATGGGGTTTCCAAAATTAAATTTTCTAAACTAACACTAGTCTAATACGAACCAACTACCTTTGCCCGGCATGGCAACATTCGGACGGGACATCTCCTATACCGACTGGCGTAGTCACCTCTGGCTTTGAGGATGAGCGTGTGCTAACGATTGAGAGGAGCGGGGGCTTTTTATGCTACGTACCGGAAGTTGGCGCGGACGCCGAGGATAGCTACGGAGGTCTGATTGGCTGAGGGCCTAGAGAACAATAGAAAGGTCGGCAGCGCAAAGGATTTTTCGCTTGGCGCCGTTTGAAGGAATAACTATGGACTGCGTGATAGAGAGAGGCCGGTAGAGTTAAACTCATTGTTTGGAACGTGAATAAGGCCTTTAATTACTACAGTTGGTTTTCTTATTTAACCACGATGTTAAGCATCGCGACTATTGAAGGAATGCTCATAATAAATTTGGTTATTAACATTGGGAAGCCAGGTTTACTTTGGGAAATTGAAAGCCAAGTCGGTTTTGCTACGGACAACGAAGTACAAACAGAAAAGACGTGTACGGAAAAATACGTAGGACGAAATGTTGCCTAAGCTCCGGTAGTGGTGATGGCAAAAGATTACGTTAAAAGATTATTATAAAATAAAAGTTATGGTTACCAGCGAATGCTAAAACGCATTTTAAAATAGTTTAAACATATTTGCAGACGTAAAATTGGGGTTTTGGGTGTCGGACATTTCTCAAGTGCATTACAGATCGTCACCTTAAATCTACTTAAGAATATCAAAACAAAGTATCTGTACAATTATTTTGGAGGTTGAGTACCTTCGTAGAGGAAGCTCCTCCCCTACAAACACTAAATTAATGTTTTCGGCTTTATGCCTAAGTGAAAATAAAAAGTAAATACAAATTTTTACAAGTGGCGAAAATGGCGTCTCGTGCGCTACGGTGATTTTACGGCATCGGTTTCGTGCGTTTTTCAAATGGATGCTGTGAAAGTTCTAGAAGGATTTTTCGTGTTCTGTTTGCGGGGGAAAACAGATAAAGTTCATGGCTCTTAAGAGCTGTTTAGATGAGACGGATTGGTCCATTTTCTTGGAAGTTACAGGCTTTTGAAATTTAGGGTTTTTCACGGCCGAGGCACCGAGAAAAAAAAAGTGTTCGTTGCAGTAAACGAAGTTTCCCTCAGGTTGTTGATGGTTTGAGTTGAGGTATCCTCTCAAATCGGGTGAAGAACTCAGGCCTTCTTTACATCGTGGAAGCCGAGTATGCAGTTTTAGTATCACCTTTAACCATCATACTAAACCAGGATCCAGTTCTCCAAACCAGAGGGAGAAGCAGCTTTTCATCGCAGAAGCCGAGCATGCCGTTTTGGTATCACCTTTAACCGTCATACGAAACCAGGAAACTACTGATGGTCAAATTCGCCGGGAAACGAAGACGACGCCAAAGTGAATGTACAGGTTAGTGCACGGACTTCATGTCTTTGTTGTTGCCAAGCCAGAGAGTGTTTTTTTTAAGAAAAAAATGTTTTTTTTTTATTAAATGCTGAAATTTTATTGTAAAATTTACAACTGTGCGTGAGGTCAAGAAATACATGTATGTACTGATCTGGATTGTGGTTGGACAAATTTTTAATTTGATTTTAATAACCGGTTAGATTTCTTGCTGTAAATTTGACGACTTTTAATAAAAATAGTTTTTTTTATGTTAGCCTAACTCTCCAAAAGAAAACATGGCCACTTTTGCGTATTTGATTACAAATATCCGAAATAAGGATTTGAAAAATGCATGCCATATTTTTAGCGTAGGAAAAAGTGATATTCGAAGTGATGCAGTAGAACGAAAGAAGGTTTTACTTTCTGATCTTGAAGACGCATTAGCCGTGGCTATCGAGCGTCGAGAGCAAACGTTAAAAGGACAAGGAACTTACAATTAAGGCCTTAGAGGCTGAGAATGATAAAATAAAGTTGGCACAACTAGATGCACAACGTGAGCATGAACAATCTGAAAGAGCAGCCGATCCTGAACACGAACTCAAATTAAAAGATAAAGAGAAAGAAAATATTAAAGCCCAAAATTCTGATGCTTTAAATGCTTCAATGACGTCCAACCACGAGGATCCGGTGATAAAGCCTGGTAAAGTGAGTGAAGCAGTTAGGCTAATAACTAAATGGAGTGTTAAATCTGTGATTAATACTTTTTTAACCCATATCCGAACGTATTATGGAAACTCAACGGGTACCCCGGGTGGGTGTTGGGTTGCAGCCTTTAATGGGAGAAATTCTTGTCAAGGTTTGTTCGCAGCTAGACACGAATGATATTCATAACTATGAAGTAGTCAAAACAAAGCTTTTAGCTAGATTTTTGCAAACAAAAGATACAGTTCAAATCAAGTTCCGTTCTTTAGGAAAAGAAAATGAACAGCTTTTTCACGATTACGCCTTTGAATTGCGTAGCGTATTCAATGGTTATCTTTAGCCGACGCTACGGGTAACTTATATAAGATTTCTAATTTATTGTTGTTAGAGCAGTTTTTAAAATCCTGCCCGGTTGGGTTTAGGAAGTGGCTTCCTGACAAGCAAAGGGAAGACATGTTGGAAGAAGCAGCTATTTTAGCTGAGGAATGGGTAGCCCGAAATAGGCAAATCTCCCTAGAAACTAGTCTTAAACAAAAAGACCAGTCCAAACCACAAACTGGTGCACAACCAGGTAACCAAAAACCAAAAAATGGTTCAGGGCAAAATGGGTACCAAAACAACCGTTCTCAAGGATCTCAAAGGGCTAATGGTTCTCAACCAGGCCCCAACAAAATCGCACAACAAACTGGTGAGTCAAAATCAAAATATAAAGGGTGGATTTCACCCAGCGACCCGGAAACTCAAAAAGTGTTGAAAAATCTTAAACGGTACATCTGTACGAAACTAGAGATAGATTTTGACGATCAAAAACCCGTGTCTTTGACTATGTTCAATTATCCCAATTCTAAACATACGGCTTCTCCCTGTTACTCCTCTTGCGAAAAGGCGAACGAGGGTAACGGAAACAAACCACTCTGTCTTAGAACTTGGGTGTACGAGAATATTCACAAAACTAAAGGGAAACTTCACAAAAATGTTATTGACAAACCGTGGTTTAACTTGCCGTCTTTCAACGCTTTGAATCTAACGGAAGTCACCGAGAAAATTACCGCGGTGTACGTTACTGATGAGACTCCCAGCAACGTGAAATTATGGTGCAACATAGATTTTGGAGTAGCTCATTCCGATACTTCCGACAAATTTACTGACGAAGACTTTATGGGTTTGGTATCTCCGTAAAAAAATGCATAAATAAAAAAATGCAAAATTAAAAAAAACGTGATGGAAATTAAAAACTACGACTTTTTCGTACCTAAGAAAGAACCTAAAAATCATCCGTTCCTACATTCGAATATCAGATGTCTAATTATAGGCCCCGCGAATTGTGGAAAAACTAACTTGCTGTTTAATTTCATCTGTAAGGAAAGATGGCTCGACTACGATCGATTATATATTTACAGTAAAAGTTTATGTCAATCAAAGTACAAAACTTTGCAGTCTGTTTTTACCGAAATTGAGGAAAAAATTGGACAGAACGTAGCATTTTTTCACGATTCTCAAATTGATTTAATTCCGCCCGAAGAACTAGACCCAAAATTTCGAAACCCGATTCTTTTTGACGATTGCCTTTTGGACAAAACAAAAAAACATCGAACGTTACTTCGCTCAAGGCCGTCATTCAAACGCCGACGTTTTTTATAGCAGTCAGTCCTACACGAGAATTCCTAAACAAGTGGTCAGAGACAACGCAAATTTATTAATTCTTTCCCCGTGGATGAGTTAAATTTGAAATAGGTTCACAAAAATCACGTTGACCGCGACATAGAATTTTCGGTCTTTAAAACGTTGTGTAGAACGTGTTGGAAAAAGCCTTACACTCTAGCCACACAAACTACCCCGATTAAAGCTTTTAAAGAGATAGAAAGTGACGAGGATGAATACGAAACGGATTTATCGTTGACTCCTTCCGATGTCACTACTCCTAGTGAGAATCCCTGTATTAGTCTCGCTGAATATTCTAGTCCTCCGATAATGCATATTTCTCCATAGGCTCAAACTGAATACGCCTCTACGAGCACCGGCCCTAAAATTACCCCCTCATAATTCGCAGTGCAAGCTAAACGCATTTATCTCCTCCCGGGCCCCCCCCCCCCCCCCGGAGCTTACCAACATGCCCACTCTCCGGTTCCTCGATAGTTTGTTACCCGGTCAGATTGTCGGACCAACGGCTGCGTATTTCTTGACAAAATTTTTAGAAAATCCCAAGGAAACTGATTCGGTATTCGGACTTCAGTACGACACGAAAAAAGGCGAGCTGACCATGGGGAATAAAGTGGTTAACATTTTTGAAAATGATATAGTGGTCAGGGGGAAGCAGTATACGGGGAGACGCAGGCTTTGGAGTTTGCTAGTTTCTAGAGAGTTAAAAGAATCCTCCTACTCATCAGAAGTTAAAGCAGCTTACGCGGACATGTTACAAAATACCGACGCCATTTTTTATCAATAACGATTCAAAAACTCGTAAACCCAAATCTAATCGTAGCACCAAGTACGTAACGATGGTTCATCAGATTTGGGAGGATATGAAAAAAAATCTGAAAAAAGGGTGGTGGCATGGTTAAAAAGGCGGGTAGCAGAGAAGCTTATAAATATTACGACGATCCTAACGACTTGATAAAGAGGCTTAGGCTTTTGTACGAATCTGCATCGGCTGGTCACGACGGACATAGAAACAAGATGGTCGAAATTTTATCGGAAATACAGCAAAGACAAATCATAACTGTGCGGGAGAAAAGGGTGGCTTATCAAAATTTAGGTTTAGATTGAAAAAAAAAATACGTATAAAACAAAAGAACCATCGAGATGAGGTACTGCGTCAAATGTAGGCCCCGAGCCGTCCGTTATTACAACCGCAAAAAATAACAGACAAATGGAAGTTGTATTTTGCTAATTATGTGGAATGAAAAGAGCTTCCTTTATCAAATCTGGGAAAGGAATCGTAAATAAAATCATAGATACATTACCGCTCGAACTGCATTTGCCCGGTTACCAATACTGCGGTCCAGGAACCAAACTGGAAAAAAGATTGGCTTGAGGAGATACTGGGATTAATCAATTAGACGAAGCGTGCAAAGAACACAATATAGCTTACTCCAAAAGCTCGGATTTAAAAGATCGGCACGTCGCCGATGAAGTTCTCGCTTCCAAAGCTCAAAGAGTGAGAGATGATCCTTCTCTGCCGCTTCGATCGTTAAAAAGATCATGAAAACGAAACTAAGATTCGGAATGGGAAATAAAGACAATGGACCAACTCGTAAAAGAACTTCACAAGCCAGCGCGAAAAAATTTTCCGAGACGGAAAGTGATTGTACTGGGCCTGAATGATCTATGGCAGGCTGACTTGGTGGAAATGATACCTTACGCTAAACTTAATAAAGGGTTTAACTACCTATTAACCTGTATTAACGTCATGTCCAAGTTTGCTTGGGCTATTCTCCTTAAATCTAAATCCGGTATAGACGTTACCGAAGCTTTCAAGAAAATACTCGTGGGAGTGACACCCCCAAAAAATTTACAAGTCGATTTAGGTAGCGAGTTCTACAATAAAGACTTCAAAGTACTCCTTAATCGTCACAACATCAACATGTACTCTACGCATTCGGAGATAAAGGCGAGCGTGGTAGAACGAATCAACAGAACCCTGAAAACTCGGATGTGGAAAACATTCACCGGACGGGGAAGTTATAAATGGGTAGATATTATCGACGAGTTAGTTTCCCAGTACAACAACATCGTCCATTCTACTACGAAGTTGAAACCGAGGGAAGTAACCAGGCGGCACGAACCGTTGCTGAGACGAGCAAAACCTAAAGGACCGTCTAAAAAACCAATGTTTGTCGTAGGAGATAAAATCAGAATTTCTAAAGTCAAAAAAATTTTCGATAAGGGGTATCTCCATAATTTTACCAACGAAGTTTTCACTATTCGCAAAGTGCAAAAACTGATATGGTAACTTATCTTTTGAAAGATGAATCGGGCGAACCCATTCTCGGGGGCTTCTACGAACTGGAAATTCAAAAAACATTTCTACCGGACTTGTTATTAGTAGAAAAAGTACTACGTAAGAAGAAAGGAAAAGATGGCAAAATGCTCTACTTTGTAAAGTGGAAGGGGTTACGATTCAAAATTTAATAGTTGGACCGATAACATTAGCAACATTTGACCCGTCTAAATAGATCCGTACAATGTGGAAAAAAATATCAGTACCAATTTGGTACTGCATTTTTTAACGCATTTTATTACGCCAATTTTCTTCTTCTTTTACCAACGGCCATTTTCTCCAGCCTATCTCTTCTCTGCTCGACGGCGATCATTTTACACAACCTAGCTTTTCTCTGTTCCGTAGTTTCTTTTGCACATTTCTTACGAAAAGCAGTGGCTCTTTTCCTCTTATTAGCCACTATTTTTTCTTCTTCGTTTCGTCTCGGTATTTCGCGAGTCGATTCCTCCTCGTCTTTTACCAGCGAAGCACGCTCTTCAGCTTCTTCATCCTCCATCGGATCGATTACGTCGTCTACAAAATCATGCGGTATGCCGATTCTGTAGTGACCGTGCGCTAACGTATGTATTCCATCGTCCATCACGAATCTCTTATTGTCATAGGGAGATACGGATGATTTTGAAATTTCAACCGTGGCGAGCTGATGATCCTTACTTTGAATGCTCCTCACGTGGCTTTCGACGATGTTTTCAAAAATAGCGCTTTTTTTGTAGTCTTCGTGGCAGAGACTTTTTTCGATAAACGCTTTACTAATCCCTTTAGCCTTTCTAACGCCATCTTCCCCGACTAAAAACGAGTACATTTTTGCTTTCAAACATACAAATTCTTTCACCGGGATGCCGGCCGTCTCATCTTTCATTTTCCCCAGGACTTGTTTGTTTTTAACGCTGTATAGAGGATGTGACGGATCGTAATTGCTGGTGTCGAATCTGTCTAGCCCACTTTCCATATCCCGATAAAAATCGTCAGTCTCTACCTTGTAGAACAGACTGTCGGTGTCTGTGAAAAGTAATTGCGCGCGGTCTCCGTATTTTGGACGCATGAACTTGTAGTGAAATTCATACATCGTAAGTTTGGAAAGTTCGAGGATGCAGAAACCGGAGTAAGTCGGTAAGTCGCACGTGACGTTACGAAGCTTCAAGTTTACCTGTACGAGATTTTCGTTGAGGATTTTGAAGTAATCCGCGTGTGGTAGAGTGCTGTTGAGCGTCCGTACGTTTTACTGGTGGCACCATTCTCGTACGTGAATGCGAGTTATTTCTGGGTCGAAAGTTATATTCGAAATCCGTCGTTTCCAGTGATGACGACCATAGCTTGGTTTGATGGATTCGGTGATAATCAGTTCACCTAATTTAATTCTCACTATACTTGAATAATAATTTTTTTTTTTGGTGGCATGATTCAAAGTTTGCGAGTCGTTTGCTGGTTAATTGTCGGATTTTTGTAGCATTTACTCTTTTTTTTTTCACGATAGTTATTGCAGAATAAAATGTATCTGGTCAACTGTGTCCAACGGAATGGTCAAACAGCCTGGTGGTGTCCCTGTCGCAATGTTACGAAGGTATGCGACTGGGAGGGGGGGGGGAGAGACATTTTCCAGCTTCCTGGATCTTTTTATTTTTTTGTTTTCGTTTGGTCAGTTGGATTCAATTTTCCCAACGAGAATGGATGTGCTACAACACAACCGCCGTTGCCCCAAATGTCAAGCTGTTTTCTCGAATGAACGGGGTGTCGTCCCCGATTGCCCCCTGCTGCGATTACGTAAGTCAATTAATTGGTTTTCCTTTGATTTCTTGAGTGTTACTTATTTTCCGACTTTTTAAGGGAAATTTTCGGTTTTATTGATTTCTTAGGCGTGACGATTGGAAATCCTTTGTCTCCATTCGTGAGACGCGACTAAAAACTTGTAGGCCTATGTAAAGGTAGCATCCATGATCTCAATGTAATCTTTAAGTTACTAGTTCGTTATGCCGTTGTTACTGGTAATAATTTGATGATCTGTGCCAATTACTTCGGCGTAATTTACACAGAATTTCCGATCGTTGCGCCTGAAAAATTATGAGGCCGCCGAAGTTGGTGGCCGCGTTTTGTTATCTGTTGAACGAACGCAGTTGCTTTTGAATGTAATTGTTACTCTGATTTAAGTGTTAATGCTTATTAAGCTAGTTTAAAAAAATCAAATTTCTCCGAAAGTTATATTCGGTGATTGTGTTTTACAAATTGCTCTGGAAGTTACTTTCTTTAACGGGGAAGGATGGTTTGTTCCCAGGTCAACTCAACCTGAAAATGATTGTTACCTGTTTGAATAACGCTTTTTTTGTATTTAACTACTTATTAGAGACTGACTCGCTTACTGACTGTTGTTTATATTGCGAGAAGAGAAAGAGTGGGGTGTGAGAACAAAATCGGGAGGGTGGGGAAGGGGGGGGGGGTGGAATTTCGGACTGATGTCTATAGATTTCAATTTTCGGACTGCTGTCTATAGATTTTAATTTTCGGACTGCTGTCTATAGATTTTAATTTTCGAACTGCTATCTATAGATTTTAATTTTCAGACAATTTCTTGGATGGCTGAGTTTGTTAACCGAAAAGTGTTAGTTTTGTACGTCAGAAAAAATTCATGCTTTGCCTGGAACCGGGGGGGGGGGGGGGGTGGTGTTCTGGAAATTATTACTACTTTTGATGGCTAAATTGTTATGACTGAACTAGGATGGTTACAGTTCCCAACTAGTTTGATGTTGGCTGTCGTTACTGTAACCTAACCTAACCTGATAATTTAGCATTACATTCCTCGAATGTGATGTTCCCCTGGAGGTTTCTTCCGGTGCGTAGCCGCCTGCTTGCATGATTCTACTGCGCATGTGCGTGGCAGTACTCCCTTATAAAAGCGACAGCGCGCACGCTATCGGCATTCATTTTTGTCCAGAGGTGTCTCCACGCCACCTCGCGCCCGAGTTCCTCTGTCTTTCGCACGGAAAATTGGATTCTACCTGATGATGGCCGCCGCTTCCGAAGCTCCCGCTTCGCTCGCCGCTCCCTCTCATGCTCTCCTTCGTCCGCAAGCAACCGGCTTCTCCCTCGGCAACCGCTGGATCTCCGCCCTCGACCTCGCCGCCGTTGGCCCGATCCCTGCCGCCTCCTTCACCGAAGCTCCTCCTGCAAGCATCAACGTCTTCTCGGTCTCTCACTTGCAACCCGGCCAGCGCACCCCGCCGGACGAACCCATGGACCTATCGGCCTTACGAGAAGATTTTCTTCGAGCTAAAGACGTCTATCGTGAAGCCAAGTAATCCCTCCAGCGGGCTACGGCAGCTCACTCTCCAGCCTGCAACTCTCCCTTGGACTTGTCGTCCAACTCTTCCCGAATCGGTCGAAGCGTCTCCCGCAGCGAAGTCCGGCACATCGTCCAGGAAACGGTCCGTGTGATGCAAGGCAATCCCATGCCGCCTCCCTCCTGCACGTCTTCTGCCCGACACGCTCGCACGCAAGTTTGGATAACTTCTGCCTCCAGCCGTGACTCGGGCAAACGGGGCTCAACGCCGCCCCCTGGCACCCAGAAGAGACGCAAGTCATCTTCTCCCTCTCGTCCGCAAGCTTCTCCTTCTGCTGTCCCCATGACGACTACCGAAGTCCCGCATCCTGCCATCCCACTCTCGTCCGGCAAGAAGATCCACTTCCCGGACGATGCCGCCGACGACCAGACTTTCCCCTTGGCTGCGCTTCTCAAGACGGTCGAAGAAACCATCCCCGACTGCTTTCTCTTCAAGTCCTCGCAGTCGGCTGACGCTCCCGTGATCAACCGTGGGCTGAAAACTGGCTTCGGCTTTGCCCTCCGTGACAAAGACACCAAACCCCGCAACCTTCTTGGGCAATCCACCACGCTGCTAACCTGCCTCCTCCGGAATGAAGGCTCCCTACTCGGCAAAGGCGACCCTCTCGTCCTCGACAAGGAACCACCACTACCTCGACCAGGCCGTGAAAGCAGCTTCTTTCGCTCGTCAGGCGACGGCGCTACGAACCCGAACAACTTTGCAACCTACCCGGAATGTGAATACTTAGGCAGCGAAGTGAAGATGGATTTTGGCACTGCTCTTTCCATCCCGAAGAAAGCCGACATCCCAACTTTTGTCCTTTACGAGAATGACAAATGCCTTCGGCTAAGCCTACGTGCCGCCTCCTAAGCCGACGTTCTTAACACTGCGGTAAACGCCCTATGCGAGAAACTATCCTCGGACGCAAGTCTCGAAGAAATACGCAACCTTTCGTCCCTAATAACGCAGCTCTTTCAGAAGGCAAGCTTAGCCACGTATCACTCCATCAACTGAGCTACGAGAGCCCACACTGCTTCTCCGGGACATTCGTCCGCAAACAACCTGAACGTTTCCACGATGCACCGGCTACGCAACCAGCCCATCCACGAGTCGGACACACTCTTCCGGGGCCTCATCCCAACTCTCGCTCTTCACCTCGACATCGCCAGAAAACCCAAACCACCATTAAAACAAATCTCTCCTGCCTATCGTCCGGCTCTAAAATATAAACAGCCCAACCCTCGTCCTCCCCCGGACAACTGGAATAGGACGCCGGCTCCTTCACAATCCCCGCGTCACAACGACTTTCGTCCGAATAACCCGCAGCCCTTTTGGACGGTCCAGCCTCGCTCTCGTTCCGGGCAATGCAACCAGAAGCGAGCCGCCACTCCAGATCGACGTAGCCGCAACTTCTTCACCAGGGGGCAGAACCAACTTTCGTAAGAACCAACAATGACGCCTCTCACCCATCCTGTCTTCCAGTCGGTGCAAGATTACGACTTTTTCTCCCAGCTTGGATACAATATAACAAGAAACCCAGAAGTCCTTTTCATCATCAAACACGCCTTTCGTCCGAAATTTCTGTCAAAACTGCCACTCCTTCAATCACCGCCTTGGGAATTCTCCCCACCGTCAACACCACAACTTTCGTTCGAAGTCTCAAACTCCTGCGGAAGGATGCGATAAGGAAATGCCACAAGCCAGGCCCGGGCTTCTACAGTTCCATCTTCACCCGACCAAAGAAGTCAGGAGGCTCCCGCTTGATATTCAACATGAAACCTCTCAACAAATACATCTCAAACGACCACTTCAAAATGGAAACTCTCGAATCCATCCGTCTTTCATTCAAACAAAACGACTGGACAATCTCGATCGACCTGGAAGACGCTTATCTCCATGTCCCACTCCATCCGGCCATCACGCACCTCTTTCGGTTCATCTACAACCAAAAGGTCTACGAATTCCACTGTCTTCCCTTCGGCCTGAATGCAGCCCCCAGAATTTTCACATTGGTCCTCAAACCTATTCTGGCTCACCTTCACCAAAACGAAATTCAAGCCAACGCCTACCTGAACGACTGGGCCCTCAACAACCCGGACCCTCTCACGCTACAACAAAACAAGGACAAGACCATTTCCCTACTAAACCATCTGAGCTTCGAAGTAAACTATTCAAAATCCTGCCTAATACCAGTACAAATCTTTACCTTCCTGGGAGCCTCTTTCGACCTCCACACAGCAAGAATTGCCCCCTCCCCGGAGCGGATAGAAGATCTCCTTCTCCACACCCGTCTCTTTCGGTCGAAAACAAGCTTTTCTCCCCGGGAACTAAACTCCCTCATCGGGAAGATGGACGCTATGGCAAACCTCGTCCCCTACGGCCGATGTATGGTAAGACCACTTCACCACCACCGCATAGACAACCGGGCAATCAATCAGGACCTCCCGGACAAGCAAATCCCCTTCAGTCCCAACTTTCCTCTGGACTCCCTCCTGTGGTGGTCAGACGTCACCAACCTCACGAAGACACAACCTCTCCACGAACCACATCCCGAGATGCTCATCTTCACGGACGCTTCAAAGACTGGCTGGGGTGCCCATCTGGGCACACAAGAAGTCTCCGGTCTTTGGCCATCAACCTGCACGGATCACATCAACTACCTCGAGCTCCAAGCAATCTTACTCGCCCTACACCATTTCCTTCCCAAAATCAGGAACAAAAACAATACAAGTCCAGTCAGACAATACGACTCCCTAGCCTACATAAGGAAGGAAATAGAAACGAAATCCAGATCTCTCCACCACCTGACTTCAGAAATTTTCAACCTCTGCATTCCACACAACATCACACTCCTTCCTCTTCATATCCCAGGCAACAGGATTGTGATTGCCGACTCCCTGTCACGCCAGAAACCTCCGACGTGTGAATGGTGCCTCAAGAAATCCATCTGCGAATCTCTCTTCACCATCTGGGGCACTCCAATGATAGACCTGTTCGCCACGATGCACAATGCCAGACTTCCCCACTACATCAGCCCGATCCCGGACGACTCTGCAATAGCAGTAGACGCTCTCACATTTCCTTGGCACAACCTGTTCGCCTACCTACTTCCACCCTTTAAACTACTTCCACAAGTACTTCGGAAAATAGAAGAAAGTCAGAGTCTGTTCATTCTAATAGCCCCCCTCTGGCCATAGACAGCATGGTTCCCACTCCTTCTAGAACTTCTAGTCGACATTCCAAGAAATCTACCTCCTCAACCAGATCTCCTGTCCCAACAGAAAGGAACAAAGCTACACCCGAACGTGTCCACCCTCAATCTACACGGGTGGCTACTATCATCAAACTCCTCAAAAAGGCTGGAATTCATCAAGAAGAGGCCGAACGCACCACCTCAAAGGCTACAAGAGATTCCACTAACCGGATGTATGACAGCCACTGGTCAAAATGGATTCGTTGGTGCATCACAAAACAAGCTAATCCTATCAACCCACCTCTTCCCAAAGGGGGCGGCCTCTTCAAAGACTCTACAATCCTAGTCTACCGTTCTGCTTTAAACAATGTCTTCAAAGCCGCCAACAACATGAACCTACTTGACGACTATCGAATCTCAGCCCTTCTACGTTCATACAAAAATGAAAGACCCACTACCAGAAGATCAATAACAGAATGGGATCTTTCACTCGTCCTCCAATCCCTAATGGGCGAACCATATGAGCCCTTACAAGACACCTCCCTTCATCTCATGACCCGCAAGACGGTCTTTCTCGTCACCTTAGCTGCCAGCCTTCGTTGTTCAGAAATTCAAGCCCTCTCAGCAGATCCTGCATACTGCATCTTCGGCCCCAACTTCTCCTCTGTCACCCTATATCCAAGATCTACATTCAGAGCCAAAACACAGAAACCTTCGGAACCACCGAAAGCAATCACCTTCCCAGCTCTATCCACCCTAGTTGGAAACGAACCGGAACGCCTTCAGTAGTATGATTTTAGAACTACGACGGACTGGCCATGAAAACCATTGTATTCTATTGTTATCGAAGCCAGGACCCCAAAAACAGACCTACTACAATGCTGGGTCTGCCTTCATCGAAGCCGGCGCTCCACAAACAGACCTACTACAATACTGGGTCTGCCTTCAACGAGACCTATGAAAACCTTTTCGAAAAGTAAATAGTAGACGATACCTGGATAGGGGGTGTGTTCATCGTGAATGAAAAATTTTTTTTTTTTTTACTGGTCGTTGTACTGCAACGCAGAGGCAGTCCGAAGCGTTTATTCTGCTTTGATTCTCCCTTTACTAGATTTATTTTTCCTTTAAAAAATTTTCATTAATGCTCAAAAAGGAGTGAAACTGCTATAAAACAGGTAATGTACATTTCGTCGGCTATTAAAATAAAATTTTGAAAATTAAAAAAAAAACGAAGGCAACTAAACGCTCAGATCATGAAACGATACATAGACGACTGAAGGATGCTCTTTATACGAATATCCTGCTAGTAAATGAAATAACGACAAACTGTTCACAATGAAATTTCTGACTCGAGTCAATTGGAGCGTGACATCAAAGCCGTTATTGCATGCGAGACAATGAGGAAAGGCATTTATGGTGCAAAAGTTAAATGAAGCATGGAATAAATTGCTAACAGGCCAAGTTGCGGGTTCCTAGCATTGTCGTGTTTCCTGCGTGCAATGTTGCATTGATCAAAGGATGTCCTGTTTCTCTGGTATCGACATCAACTTGTAGTACATTAATCCGTTTTTACGCTGACTCTCTAATTGGTAAGTACTGGTGAGTAAAATACTCTTTGAGCTATGATGCGATTAACATTGTCGAGAGCTCGCAAACCATTTAAATGCTGTTCGTTCTCATTGACTCGACTAGACCACGTTATACAAAATCGCCGCCGTCTATGCAGTAAAATGTACACCATTACCAAGTTTGTGTGCGATTATTGATTCGTCTGCTATTATTTATTCGTCTGCGATTATTGATTTATCTGCGATTATTGATTTATCTGCGATTATTTATTCGTCCGCGATTATTGATTTATCTACGATTAGGGTAAAGTGACCAAATTCCGGCCATCGACCTAAAGTCGGCCGTT
>JAHWFP010109939.1:3007-31336 GCA_023313725.1 Lithobius niger | reverse complement strand
GTCAGGTGGAAAGGCTACGACGAGCGCTTCGACAGTTGGCTCGACGAAAAGCCAGTTGTTCTAGGAAAATAACAACAAAAATACCAAATTTTTCCTCTTTTTATTTATATTATTAAACTGAGACCAGGACGTTGAAATTATTACTGTTCATGTTATTTATATTATTAAACAGAATCATTCAGTTGGAGCGATGGAAAAAACAAACTTTACCTGCGTTTACTGCGCTCAAACGTATCCTACCCGAGAAAGATTGATACAACACCTTGTAGAGACACACAGGAATAGTTACCCACCCGAGTGCGATTGCTTCGAGAGGATGTTGGGCTGTACAGACGATCCCATTCTCTGTGAGCAAGGACTCGAACACAGAAAGTACAAGAAAGCTGTGCAAGCTGTAGACCCGTTGTACATTTTAATGTTGATGCGAAGAGGTGTAGAAGCTCTTCTGTACGAATGTCTTCGGCAATTGGTGACTTGCAGAGCTCAAATTGGTTTAGGAGTGAGTTTTGTTCGAAATGGCCAAGAAATACCAACTGGATTTCAGTCCCGCTACTCCCCAATCTATAATCCATTAGATATTCCCAAGTTACTGGACGCAGCTTATGCTAAAATCCAACGTTCCATCGACGAATTCGCCGAAAGAGGGAGTGGTTGGGTGATAAATCGGTCCTACGAACTCACAATCCGAGTAGCAAAAATCGACCCACTCAGACCGGGCTCTTACATTCCTCTGCCAGCAAAATTAAAAAAGAAGTGGAAGTGTGTAGTCAATGTTCAAAATTTCACAGACCAGAAGTGCTTCTTGTATTCAATTCTGGCTGCCAAACACAAATTAAGCACGGTGAATCCGAAAGAATACGAAGTATACGTGAGAACGGTAGATTGTTCGATGCTGGACTTTCCAACGCGGCTGGATCACATTGACGCATTCGAGATGGCCAACAAAGAATTATCGATCAATGTGATTCTTATACCAAAGAGAACGGCTTGCATCCCCTTCGTGTGAGCACGAATTTTAAAGGCCAATTAATTCTTTTAATTACCGACGAGTCGACAAATTTTCACTACTGCGCCATCGTGGATTGTGACCAATTTCTCGAACACCAGGGAACGGGAAGCAACCCGAAATATTACTGTCGAAATTGTTTCGCCGCTTATGGAAAGGCATCGCTGAGAGACAAACACAAACTGGACTGTACAAGAACCAATCCGTCACCTCAAGCGTTCAAATTCTTAAAACCGGGCGAAAACATTTTGAAGTTTGAAGCTTTCAATAGAAGAAATATTCACCCCCAAATCATATACGCCGATTTCGAGTGCCTTCTGAAACCCGTTCCTTCCTCTAACAGCTCCTGGAAGAAAATCAACCACCATCAACCTTGCAGCTTCGGCTACGTCGTGGTGGGGTCTGGAAACTTTCAAAAAGATGCTTATTACCTGGGAGAGGTTGCCGTTGAACAATTCCTCGATCAGTTGGTGATTTAAGCGCGCGAGTACGACGAAACATTAAAGAGAGTCCAACCACTATGCCTCACTCTGGTCCAAGAGGCTAATTTTAACCACGCTGTCGACTGCATCTACTGCAAAAAGCCATTTGGTTCAAAAGACGACAAAGTCCGGGATCACTGCCACGTTACCGGCCAGTACAGAGGAGCTTCTCACTCGAGTTGTAATCTGAATGCCCGAGAGCGCACCACGATCCCCGTGGTATTTCACTGCCTCGAAGCTTACGATATGCATCTACTGGTAAGAGCGGTGCACAAGTTTCCGGAAAAAGTAGAAGTCTCTCGCGAGAAATACGGAGAGGTTCATGAGCATGACCATCACCGTTGAAACGGGATGGGATGAAAAGAAAAAAAAGAAAAGGTACATTCGGCTCAAGTTCGTAGATAGCTATAATTTTATCTCCTCTTCGCTGAAAACTCTGGCGGAGAGACATAAACGAGATTATGAGTTTAGGACGGTGAAGCTGTTCTTGAAAGCTGGTGGGAAGGACAAATGGTTCCTTCCCGACGTCCAGGAAGAGACTGCCGTGGATCTGTTAACCCATAAGGGTTACTACCCATACGAACACGTTTCCAACATGAGTGTGTTCGAAGAGCAGTCTTTACCACCGAAAGAAGACTTTTATTCCAAACTCAAAGAAGAAGGCCTAACTGACGAACAATACGATCACGCCAAAAAGATTTGGAGTATGCTGAAATTCAAAAAGTTTTCCTCTTACCACGAAATGTATCAGCTAACCGACTGTCTGCTTTTGGCAGACATTTTCGAAGAATTCCGCAGAATCTGCTTGCGAGACCACGACATAGATCCGTGCTGTTACGTCTCCACCCCAGGTTTAGCTGGGCGGCAGCTTTAAAGATGACCAAGGCCGAACTGGAACTATTTACTCACGCTAGCAAACATAACTTCATCTTGTCGGGAATACGGGGTGGAGTTAGCTTCATTAGTCGAAGGTTCGCGAAAGCCAACAACCCTTACATTCCCGAAACGTACGATTCAACAAAACCTAAAAAGTACATCATCGATTGGGACCTCAGTAGCGCTTACGGCTGGGCCATGAGCCAGCTGCTGCCTTACAATGGCTTTAGGTATTTGACTAAAGATGAGATTCGAGCTTTCGATGTGACTAAGATAGTAGACACGTCGTCGGTAGGATACATTCTGGAAGTAGGTCTGTACTACCCGAACAAACTTCACGAGCTCCACAACGACTACCCGCTTGCTCCTGAAAAATTTGAAATAAGAGAAGAATTAGTTTCAGACTATTCGAAATCTTTGTTGCGAGGAAAACCAGTGAAACCTGTCGTGAAGCTAGTGGCCAACCTACTGAGTAAGACGCGGTACGTAATTCACTACCGTAATCTAAAATTCTACCTCGAACACGGCTTGGTCCTTCGTCGCGTCTGGAGGGTGCTGAGTTTCAATCAGAAGCCCTGGTTGAAACAATACATAGATTTTCATACGGCAAAACGAAAGGAATCGAAGACGGTGTCTGAAAGGGAATTTCACAAGTTGTGTCCTAATTCGGTGTTTGGGAAGACGATTGAACAGAAACAGAAAAGACTGAAAGTCAAGCTATGCACCGACAGCGAGCGAGCCATCAAATATTCCACCCAACCCAACGCCGATTCGTTTCGGATATTGCACGAAAAGCTGGTTCAGATCAACTCGAAAGTATGCAAGGTGACGTGCGATCTTCCCACCTACTCGGGGTTCGCCATACTAGAGTTGTCCAAACTCCTTCTCTACGAATTTCACTACTGATACATACGTCCCCAATATGGAGATCGAGCAAAACTGCTGTTCACAGACACGGACTCGCTGTGCTATTGCATCGAAACCATGGACGTGTAGCGGACATGGCTGAAAACATGACTAGATTCGACACTAGCAACTACGATCCTCAACATCCACTGTTCTGCAATGTCAACAAGCAAGTGTTGGAAAGATGAAAGATGCCACGAATGGAGTACCGATAAAAGAGTTTGTGGGGTTGAGTAGCAAGATGTATTCGCTCGTGACCTCCCAAAGCGAAACGAAAAAAGCGAAGGGAATTTCGAAGAGATTCATGGAGAAACACTTGAGCCACGAAGATTATAGGGAGACTCCATTCTAATCAGGAACAAAGCGGGAGTTGGTACAAGATTGCCAGTGACAGCCATCACCAGTTGGCCACGACCGTGGTGAATAAATCCCTACTGTCAGCCTACGACGACAAGAGATTCCTCGTAAACGAAGTAGAAACTTTTGCAATCGGACATCGTGGCGTCAAATATATTTATTCCCATGATGAATACGATGTGGATGGCTATCTTAATAATTTGATCATGGAGTCTTTAGACGATGACGATGACGGAGTGTGGACAGGTATGTCTGACGGTGTAATCAGCGATGAAGAGGCGGAAACTCGGTGGAACGGGGATGAAGTGGAACAGAGGCTAAAAGAAGTTGAAAATGTCGAGGTTCGAGAAGCCGAGATGAGGAGATTGCGGATGAGGGAGAGTAGGCAGTTGAAAGTGCAAAATCCAGAAGAGTGGAAGAAGAGAGCCAGGGATAAGCGAAGACGGTTAGATAGGGATAGGCACGCCACACTAACTCCTATCCAGAAAAAAAAACAAGCTGCGGAAAAAGACCTACCGACGTGCGAGAATGACTGAAGAGGAGAAAATAGTGTTCAGGGAAAAAAGAATGTTGACTCAAAGAGCGCGTAGAGAGAAAAAGAAACGAATGGCAGGCTGTAATAATGTTTTTGTTGCTTGTAATAATGTTTGTTGAATAAAATATTTTTTTATTAAAGAACAAACTCTACGATACATTCTCATAATGGACGCCACTAGCGGTTATTTTATGCTGAGTAAATACCTCAATGTCACGATTGAAAGCGGACTGACTCTCGTTTTTAACAAACAGGCAGGGCTTACCACAGAGTTGAGACTCAACTCGTTGGAATGGACCTACCTATACCGACTGGGTGAAAAGATCAACAGATCTGTACTCAATCAGTGGAGGGAGAAATTGCAGTCCAAGGACGAAGAAGAAAATAGGTTCGCCTGGAAAGGTTGGGAAAGCACGGACGAGGGTCTATGGAAAAGCGTTACGGATCCCACTTCGAAACAGGTTTTCGAACCGTTCATCGAAATAGCTGGAGAAGGGTTAATCGAGCAATTGGAGCTGACTGTACACGAAAAACATATGTTGGCAATAATGTTGGAACTGTCGAAACTCGACAGCCGAAACAAAATGAAATTCTTGTTGGATTTTTAAATATAAGCGCTGCGTGTCGGAGAGGAGAAAAGAATCAGAGTACGATTTACGAATAACGACATGCAAGTGCACTTTGTGGAATACGACCCGAAAACAACGGCGGTGGTTACTTTGTTACAACTTTCATTTATGGAATGGTCCGAGCTCTACAAACACTTTGCGAGCATAGATAAACTCATGGGGAAAGTTTCCGAAGACGAATAAACATTTCTCCGTTCGGACTGCCTCTGCGTGGCAGTACAACGACCGGTAAAAAAAAAAAAAATTTTCATTCACGATGAACACACCCCCTATGCAGGTATCATCTACTATTTACTTTTCGAAAAGGTTTTCTTAGGTCTCGTTGAAGGCAGACCCACTATTGTAGTAGGTCTGTTTTTGGGGCCCTGGCTTCGATAACAATAGAATACAATGGTTTTCGTGGCCAGTCCGTCGTAGTTCTAAAATCATACTGCCTTCTATGTCCAGTCAGAGCCTTTCGCTTCTACCTAGCACGGACACGTCACGAAGACATCCGCCGGGGAAGAAACCAACTCTTTCTCCCAGTCGATCCCCAATCTGGTGAAGCATCGGCAGCCATGGTATCAAGATGGATTAAGAAAACAATCGAAGCAGCCTACGAAAAAACTTCGAGTGAGAGCATGAGAGTGACGGCGCACGAAGTGAGAGCTGTCTCCACATTATGGGCCCACCACAATGCCATCCCAATAGAAGACATCCTGGCAGCAGCGTCCTGGCGTCACCAAACAACCTTCACCTCCCATTACCTGGGATATGTCAAGAGAAGAATCAGGACTACACCGGCTGGGACCGATCGTCGCAGCCAGAACTGTGGTCAACCCCCCATTAAGCACTCAGAACACAGAAGCAAGCCATCCATGAAGGAAGCAAGCCACCCAGAAGGAAGCAAGCCATCTAGAAGGAAGCAAGACCCAAACAACGGTCCTTTTCAGGACCACCAAATCCTACGAAAGAGGCCCAAGTTCCTGTTAACAACTGTTCTGAATAAAGTGCGAAAATTTTTCTCTTTCAAATAAAAATCTTTTTGGGGGAACGCCTGCTTGCATCCCGGGGCGCTCGTCAGGACGGTGCCCGCCACCAAACTTGACGAGGTCAACTGATAATGCTAAATTATCAGGTTAAGATGTTTTGGCAACAAAGAAAGAACATTTTGCCGGCCTCCGGCCTGAACGGCTAAAAATGGTTTCTTTGTGCCTAAAACATACTTAACCTACTCCCGCCCTGCCTCCCCTCTTCAGTCACCGCCTGACATATTCAGAGTAAAATGAAATGCCGATAGCGTGCGCGCTCTCGCTTTTATAAGGGAGTACTGCCACGCACATGCGCAGTAGGATCATGCAAGCAGGCGGCTGCGCACCGAAAGAAACCTCCAGGGGAACATCACATTCGAGGAATGTAATGCTAAATTATCAGGTTAAGTATGTTTTAGGCACAAAGAAACCATTTTTAGCCGGCTAGGCCGGGGGCCGGCAAAATGTTCTTTTTTCCATTGCTTACGTGTGATACGTGCAACATGACGGAGCTCCGTCTTTTCGATATTATTGTAGTTTATGAATGCCATCTGTACATAATTTTAGCATGTATGGCTTCATAAATGTACCAAGGCTAATCGTACGTAGTTTTTTTTTTGGAATTATTTTTACGTTTTCACGTACGATTTTCGCTGGTATGCGTGACTGACTAGGTAAGTTCTTTGTCCGCCATTGTCCGAGTTGGAATTTCGCTTCGTGGTTTGCGTTTCGTGCTTATTGGTTTGAACTGAACTATTAATGTTCCCAGAAATGAATTCTCAATTCGTTACGTTAAAGTTGATTTAACGCAATTCTATAATTCTTAGACGTGAATGTCTCATGTTAACTGCTCGTAAATTTGCTTGACGGATCTGTGTACTAGCACTATGCCACTGATAGCCTAACTGCCGTAACTTTGGATCGTGCGTCTTTGGCAAAATTACTTAAATTATTAATTTATTCTCATCATATGTGCGCAATTCCAATTTTTATAATCGTCGGAACTGAACATGAAAACAATTGACAAAACCGAAATTGCCGCACGATCGTGAATTTGGGTCTAATGTGCGTCGCTACTTCCCCACACACTTCACATTTATACACTTTTTCCCCAAAATGTTATGGAGAATTTAAACAATATATTATCAATAAAATTCATACATTTCTACGGAGATTTACCGCATACTATACATTTGTAAAACTTTCTCTATTGTCAAGGTAAGTTCGTGCCAAACTGTGACACGCCGCTGACAACAGAAATATCTACGGCTCGGTTTCTGACAAGATGGATTTACAAGTGCAATTGTGATTTGTTTATTTGTCGGTTATAGACATTTAGCTATCATTTTCGGCTATCGATGTGATTATGGGGAAGAAGTATTTGCTTTTTACCGACGTTAGCAAGGTCACACTTAACACACATTGCTAATTTTGACATTGCAAATTTGGTTTAGCAAATCATATGCACTTATTGCTACGCATTTTCCATTTACGATTCAAATTAGCTAGCTTATTAGATGTGCTCCGTAATTAAATAAGTATGACCGGGCGGATTCTTCGCTCAGTGGATCTCTTATGTGATTTTGAACGCTTGAACACACCCTTCACATTTGTATGGCTTATTTTTCTAGTATTGGGGGGGGGGGGGGGAGAGAAGGGACAAGCTGATTGTTAGCTTGCTGTGGAGGGGTAAGCTTATGCTGAGGGTGCAAGTAAGGCGCATCGATTTCTGCAGCGTGGTTGGTTGGATCAAGATTTAGCACGGAAATTAAATCCCCGATTCCTTGCTCGAAATCATTTAATCCTCCATTTGGATTTTGCAAGATCCAAGTCGTCTGGCATAAAATATAGCTGATGTGAATGCGTATGATGTTGAACGCACTCGACGGCCTGCTGCAGGTGACGAAAGATAGTTACGAATGCAAAGGAAAAAAAAAGAATGTGCTAACACTTCAGGGATACAACTTGGGGATGCTGGCTTGTGATACTTGATGCTACCCCGGATTTTTCCGAAATAATCTTTTGCTCGATCCTCTGTGATGGCGTGAGTCTAGCACACAAGTGGCATTTGCGTGCTGGATATAGCATCGATTACTTGGATAACTCTGCCTGGCTTATATTGAATTTAAAAGTCGTATTCCCGGATTCGATTTAGAATCCTTTCTTGTTTAGGTGATAATCTGCTGCTGTTGTATGCATTCTACGGGACCATGTGGTCTGTCGTTTGCTGCTTTGTCTCATATGGACTTCGCGTTCCTCTTATAGTGAGCTTGGTAAGGCCAGTTGAGAAAACTGCGACGCTAGGGATGTGACGGCGAACGAAAATCCGCACATTACAATGAATCTGCGTGTTTCTTTAACGTTTTTAGGCTGTGGGAAGAGTTCCATGGTTTTAATCTTGTCCCTATCTGATTGTATGCTATCTTCGTTAACGACAAATCCTCTAATTTTGACCTGTTTGTGGCGAAAATTCCTTTTTCAGGGCTGAGTTTCGTTTTCGGTTTCTTGGTAAGAGCTCTGTCTACGTGTGGCGGATGCGTTTGGAAATTTAAAAAGTAAGGAATGCAACTAGAGATTTATAGTGCAGTAAGTGCCTAAAATCTCTGCAATTATCTGCTGAGCGCAGAATTAAAATGGGCAGGAGCTAAGCCAAGCTGATTAGCGTTCCTTGATGACGCCGATGCTGACTAACTCTTCTAGGTTTTTGCCAGAAATTTTCTTGCTAGTGGAAACGGAATCCTATAAATCTTCGATCTTACTGGTGCTGATTGCCCTGTTTGTATGTTTATTTTATAATTTTTCATGAGTTCCAAGATCAAATTCATTTTAACTGAAGGCGCCCTGATGTGTCTTCAGCATTACCAAAAATTCCATACGTTCTTCTTCTTTTAAATCCAGTAAATTTAATTTAAACTTCAAGCTATTCCATTCCTCTTCAGAAAATGGTGTTTGTTCGGTTTGCTGTGTCCGCTGGTAGCGTTGAGTGGGCTGACCCGATGCTGTTGATGTCAATGGTCTGTGCGCGTTCCTTTGTCTGAGTGGGCCTCGAAGGATGGAAAAAGTCAGATTGGGTTTCGAGATTGGCTTCTGTTAAATCAGTGTGTTCTTCTTACGTGTTGGCTATTGTCCCTGTGCATCCCTTTGTCTGAGTGGGCCTTGAAGGGGGAAGGAAGTCAGATTGGGATTCCGGATCAGTAGGGAAGTGGCTGATCTTTTGTCCGTGCTATCTTTTGTTTGTGCTCTTTCTATTGTTTGAGTTGAGTCTTCGGGAGGGGGATTATCTTTTGTAGTTGGAGGTGCCGGATCTTCTTCATTGTCCTCTTAGTCATTGTATTCTATCTCAGCCGTTGTGTAGTGGCCCAAAATAGAACCTGCCTTTAGAAATTGATCCTCCCCGGATGTGTTAATAGCCATAGTCGGAATTAAACCTATAGGGCTAGTGTTAACCAAACATCAGGCAAGAAGGATCGGAATTTCTTTGCATTGTGGCAAAAATATGCTACTTTGCTGTTCAGGATAGGTTTGGTGGAGAACGCCACACATTTTTGTCTTGCTATTGTTTGGCAAAACAACATCTTTGTACAAAGAAACGGGTACCTCTACGTAATATTGTTGAGGTGTCGGATTCCAAATGGATTGTGGATTTTCTGCTGTTTCGTCATCTGAAGAAACATCGATCGTTGCAATATGCTCAGTTGTAACATTATAATTTTCGAAATTAATTAACTTCTTGTTCTGACCATAATTTTCTCAAGCATCAAATGGTGATAGAGACAGGTTAAATTTGAGATCCCCTATTTCTAAAATTTGGTCTGAACAATTTAACTTAACCAATTCAGGTTGTTTAGAAAAAAAATCGTAACCCAATAAAATGTGGATTTTTCCAAAACTGCCATCGGGAACGGCTCTGAACTGCTGGTTTGTGGAAAATCCGCATTTGCTTATTTCAGCGATCAATATTTTTTGTCCTGTTATCCTTTTTCCACCGACACCTACTAAATTTACGGGAGCTACTGTTTTGACTTTGTGACATTTAATTTGTGGATTTCGTCACAATTCTCGTGCAGTAGACGATTCGATCAGCGAAACTGCTGCTCCGCTGTCTCAAAGTGCTACTTTACTTAAATTGCCGAAATTAAAAATTAGATGGGGCCTTGGGTGAGCAGATTTTGAGTTTTAGCCTATGCCGTTGATTCGAGCGTGAGTTGGTGGTTCTTTGTCGTTTGTTTCGTTCCTTGGGTCTAGTTCTAGAAATAGGCCAGTAGTGTCGATCGCCGCCGCTAGATGGAGTTGGTGTAGCATCGGATTGCTTAATAGTTCTTGCTCCGTTTTCCTTTTTTCTTCTCGTTTTTTCCGTTTTTCTTCTGAAATGATTTTGGGGTTTGAAGTGCTGTCCCAATAAATAAGACAGATTGTTGGTGATGTTACAGATGGAATTAAAGGAATGTGTAGCTTTCATTCTTGCTGGTTACAGTCGGAAATCTTGATTGCTTCGCCGGAATGGATTAAATGTGATTTTCTTTCGTTGGTGTCCGACGTGCTTCGGAATTCGACTGTCCTGTCGTCTCCGATTAATTCCAGTACGATAGGGTTGTTTGATTTTGATACATTTAATTCCGAGTGTAAATTTGTGGAGTCGATTCCGTCTTCAAATCGTGTTTCTTGACTGAGTTGCATGTTAGCTTGAAGGTCTTGTTTACTTTATTTGAAAGTTCGCGGAAAATTTTTCTATAAAGCTGGGCTACGTTTTATCTGAAATTGTGCCTAAATGTGCTGCTAATCTTGGAGTTTTTTAAAGTTTTTATCTGATGCTGTTATTGTAACGGATCGTTGCATAACTAAGTTGATGTAAGAGAACGACTAGGTTAGGTGAGGGCCATTAATTAGATTAGTGTGTCAAATTGATTATAGATTTTCTAATAAAATTGCTAATTTCCTGAAATTCGAGAAGGGGAGAAATGTTTCTGGTTACGTAACTGTAGTACTAGGTTCGCGTCTGCCTTTTATTTTGCTTAAGCTGCTACGCTATTATTTGAAATGATAAATTGGCGAAAGAAAGGTGGGGGGGGGGAAGAGAAGATTGATAATTCTAGGCATAATGACGAATAAGTGGGAAAGGTTTGGACTAGTGATTGAAATCGAACGAGCTGTTAATACCATGTTTTGCTAATTTTGTTACTTTAATTGTGGGTTATACACGTCCCAGAGTGTACTAAAGGTAGTATCAAAAATTCCTGGTCTGTCATTCAGTTTTTTTTTTCTATAATATATATATATATATATTTTTTTTCCCGGTTGTTTTCGAATTTTAATGCTTTTGAAATTTACTCATGATGGAAATCTAACTATCTAGATGAAGTGTCCGATTTTCGTTAAACCTTTTGAAGGAGGGGAGAAAAAAAATCCAATATTATAAATTAAATGACCTGAATAGTCGCAACTACAAAATGTTCGCATGATTTAGCGAGAAGTGCGTGTATGGGATTGATTCGGCATGTTAAATTATTCTCCGGCTCCGAGTTATTTGCTGGTTTAAATTACCTGCTGTGTTATGAACTGACGTCTTATCTAATGGCTGTCGATCGGTTAGTTGCGAGTCTTGTGAGGTTCGAGGCTGAGTGAAGTTTGCGCTGTTGTTTCTATAGTTGTTTTGGTTTCGTTGGCGGTTGTAGCTTGATAAATTGAGCTGCGAGCTGTCTCTAAGGCCTTGGCTGTAGTTTCCTTGTTGGTTACGGTTAGGACTTCCGTTCTTACTTCTTTTAGGGTTGGGCAGTCCATGCTTTTCCAGTCTTCTTGCGTTCCCTGCCCTTACTGCTTCTAACTGTTGATCAGTCGTCCTGCAATTTTTGCTTACGTGGTTTCGGCCATAGCATTTGAAACGAGTGTGCGTTTCCTTCCTTTCTGGCTGAAATGCATCTACTCTTGCTTCCTATACTGTCTTGCGTAACTTTAGGTTGTTTATTTCTTTTCTCTGTTGTTCCAATTCCTGCATCATTTTGGCTAGGTCGTTTGAACCTACGGTGACTTTTGTCGGAGGGCAGAGATGCTGTAGGGGTGTTTGTAGCAGGCCTAGCTTGCTCTTTTCGTGTTGGTGGTGGTGCATCACCACTTTCCCAGTCGGCGATTTTCGTCTTCCTCTTCAATTTTAAGTTTAACATTTCTTCCCATGTCTTCGGATTCATGGTAGCTAAATAGGTCTCTAATTTCTTTGGCATGGCTGCTTTAAAGGTGCATCTTAAACCCTGGTCGCGTGGTCGTTCCTTTAATATCTTCTCGATGTCGCTTTCACCTGGCTGTGTCATCCAAATCTCCGATGCCATGATTTGTAGCCTGTCTGCAAAAGCGTTGACGTCTTCATTTTCCATCATTCGAGCATGTTGGAATTTATTGCGTGTAGATTCGGCGCCTCCTCCGCCGAAACGTTCGACGAGAGCTGTCTTGAATTCGTTCCATGTAGTTATCCTAGAGATCAGTGGGCTTGTAGCTATAAAACGAGGTGCTCTTCCTACGCATTTGTTTGATGCTGCTGCAATTAACTCGCTGTCGGGAAGGTTGGGATTAATTTTCGTAAGATTGTCGGTAACAACAGAAAAGTGAAAATGTCGGTGTTATTTTCACCCGAAAATTTGATGAGCCCCTTCTTTGAAGTTCGGACGTCTTCCTATATTCATGCTGCGCTTCTGTCGGAATTTCTGTTGCTATTGCTGGGTTGATTCGTGCCTATCTTCTCGACAATCTCCCTCAATGCATGCGTCTACTTGGCTAGTGTTAGCTTCTTGTAGGTCTGTGATGATTCTTGACGGTTGGCTGTTGTCGAAAAATGTTGGGCTTACTGCTGCGTTAACGTGGTGACGACGAGGGGTGGAGGAGCGTCTATGCTGGATAACCATTCTGTCTAAAACTTGCATTAAACGTTCTTGAGTTGGGGAGTGGTGACGATAGTTATCCCTAACATCATCATCGTAATGCAAATTTCTTGAGTAGGCGCGATGTTGTGGTGATCTACTTCTAAAGTGAGACCTAAAATTTCTTCTTTCCTTGTTTGGTGATTAGCTACGTGAACGATGTGGTGGGGGATCGTGAATAGGGCTGCTTGAAGCGTTCACTTCCCTGCTATGTTTAGCTGCTGGCTGTTTATCAGCTGCCGTGCTACGCTGCTTAGCAGGTGCTTTTGGCACGCGAGTGCGTTGCCAGTTCTGCCGAGGCGGAATCGGCTTCTGGGCGGAAAGAGCAGGTGCATTGGCGGCCTCCTGAATGGGAGGAACAGGTGGAATTTCGGCCTGTTGGACGGGCAAAACTGGGGCAGGTGGAATGACGGCTTGCGCGTCGGCCAGACGACGGGGTTTCACAATAGTCCTACTGCTAGATGAAAGCTTTAAATTCTTCCTATTTTTAGGAATCGTTTTTGTGCTTTTACTAGCTGTAGTTGTCTTTTTATGACTAGGCATGGTTATGACCTATGAATCAATCAAGTGTTAACTGGGGATTTTTTTTCTTATGTAGGGTAGCCTATAGCTACTTGGTCTACGTTTTTTTTTTTCCTTATTTAATCCGAAAAATCGCTCCTTTGCTCAATAATGACTATAACGTGCTGCAGTTTTCTTAATGATTAGGCGTGGGTATTGTTCGAATTACTACTTCGACACCATTATAAATCTCTCGTAAAGTCTTCTTTTGTAAGATCTTGCCGAGACACAGTGGTACGATAATAATAATCGTACCGTCGGCACAAATGCTAATAATCTAACAACAGCACATAAAGCAATAAATGAGCGAAGTAAGGGAGTCCACACAAGATATACGATCCAAAAGCTATTTAATTCAGTTATTTAGGGTTAGGGTTATCCCGCCTTTTCAATCAGTTAAACTTCGTAATATTAAATTAAAGCACTCCTAAAATAATCGGACCAAGGGAAAATAAGAGAAAGGGGGCTCTTATACAAGATGTGCCCTTTCTTAACTCTGAACCGGACTTAGGCTCTAAAGGAGGGAAGCTCCTTTAAAATTCGGCTGAGTCCGAGATCGTCAAAATTACTTAACTCTGAAATAATGATGCAGGGAATCCTGGTGCTGAGGGCTCAGTGACAGGTGGTTTTTTAGGTCCAAAAGAAGATACTAAACCTAGACCGGTAGCAGATTACCGAGAATTAACAATTCTGAAACACAAGACCTAATATTGAGGAGTGTTTCGAGAAAGCTTCCAAGTGGAAGTACATCTCGATTTCTGACTTAAATAGAGGATTTTGGCAGGTAAAACTGACCCCAAATGCCTCTCAGGTTGCAGCCATCACAACCCCTATTGGAAAATTTGAGCCCCTGATCATGAACATGAGGATGAAAAATGCCCCATTCTGCTTTCAAAAGCTCATGGATCAAATTACCAGAGAGATAGAAGAGTTTGTGACACCCTTCCAGGATGACACAGCTGTGGGAGCCGAAACTTGGCCCCAACATCTTGAAAATGTATTCATCTTTTTATCTGCTATGAAGAAAGCAGGACTTACCTTTAATGCAACCAAGAGTCAAGTGGCTTGTCAGAAAGCTACCTTCTTGGGACATGAAGTAGGCGATGGTAGTCGTTCTCCTTCTGACGTGAAAGTTTTAACTGTGCAAAATTGTGCCAGACCCCAAATGAAAAAAGATGTTAGATCCTCTTTAGGATTAGTTGGTAATTATCAACGATATTTGCACCGTTATGCTAAAATTTGTGCGCCTCTAACAGATGCTTTAAAGAAAGATAGTCCAGACCCCATCTTGTGGGATAACCTTACACAGGAGGCCTTTGACACTCTCAAGAGAGCCCTCATTTCTTATCCAGTGCTAAGAGCACCCGATTTTGATCACCCTTTTACGGGACAGTGTGACTGTAGTGAGAGAGGAATGGGCGTGGTCCTTTCCCAGACTCTGGGTGTTAAAGAGCATCCGTGCCTCTACATTTCCAGAAAACTGACTGCCAGAGAACAAAACTTTGGCACAACTGAAAAAGAATGTGCTTGCCTCGTGTGGGCAGTAGCGAAACTTAGGCCTACTTGTATGGAACTAAGTTCTACATTGAAACTGATCATAATCCATTGCACTAGCTCAAACAAATGGCCGGTAAAAACCCTAGACTCCTGACGTGCAGCCTAGCATTACAAGACCATGACTACCAGGTAAAATACAAACCCAGTAAGGAACATTTGTACGCAGATGCTCTTAGTAGGTATTTTGCTTAAATTTGAAGTTTAGTTAAATTTAACTTTTTCTGAAAAGTTTAAAAGTTAAGGCTAGTGAGATTTTAATTTCTCATCTTTAGGTATGCTGGAAGTACAACCTTGAAGGGACTTTCCTTTTTTTTTTCCTGTTTTGGAAATTTTATGCTCAAATTTTAAGGGCCAATGATTCCTCTGACGGATGCCTACAGTTTTTTCCTTTTGTGGAAGATAGGCCTCTGACATTGGACGACCCAAGTGAATTGCTCGCTAAGAGCACATTGGAATAAGTGACCCCGACTTATCCTTTTGAGTTTTTATGGAAAATCTAACTCTGTAAAAAAGATTTTGTCCTACCTGTAAGTGAAAGAGGTAAAGTTATTATTTATTACATTTCCCCGGACATTGCGAACTGAAAAATGTATCTTCCTCGTAGCTAAAGGGTTAAGCGATGTACGTTTTCCTTATGCGTCTAAAGGTCATGATGTTTTTGGCTAGTTTTTTTCAAGAAAAATAATTAAGATATCTTGTTGAGTTATATGGTCAAACTTAAGTAAGTTGTGGGGTATACCTTCAAACCCTCCAGTGTTGTATTGTTAAATAGAGCTTATCTTATGTTACGTACCCATAGGAAGCACCCTTCTAACACTTATCGCAAACTAGGTTGGGTATGGACGGCTGGAAATTTTTTGGTATTTTTTTGGCTAAAAAAATGCTATTTGACATAACTCGGACTAGTTGAGGGCGTATTACCAGAGTAACAGAAGATATCATTTGACATGCATGCTACTTTTTTTGTGTGAAAACAACCAGAGAGCAGAGAGTGCTCAGAGTCTTTATGACTTGCTGTTTTTTTGATGGACTTCTTAAAAATGGATGAACTTTTTAAGCTTGAACTTTACTGCAAATCCATTTAATTTTCTTGCTTGTTGTGAAATTACTTGTCGGTTAATTTAACATTGGCTTGGTAACATCATTGGTAAGACATGTTGTCTTTGCACTAATCTTTGTTTTCAGCCGTTATTTCAGCGTTCATGTGAACCCCGAAATAAAGTCTCCCGTGTGGGGGCGTGTAAGGAATTTGCAACATTTTCTTTACGGTACTGGAGCTAGGCTACCTCCAAGCAACGGAATGCCAGATTTTTAAAACGAAACTGCCAACCCTTAACTTGGTGAGGTAGGGTGGGCAGGAGAAATTGAACTTTTACACTAAAATCGTTGAAATCTTAAAAGATCGTCGAGAAAACCCAAGTGGTTTTACTGAAGGCCTGGAATCATCACTTTCGAATTTATGTATTTTTTAATAAATACCAAAATGTAAACAGCGCTGCTGCGAAAAATTGTAAGCACATTGTTGTAGTTCGGCATAAAGCCACGTAGATTATGTTACCTGCACGTTTCATTATTGTTTAAAGTCTTCTCACAAACAATAGGGGTACTTCACACTGTATTTTAATCGATTTTATTGATGTTTGAAACTGTTTATAACTTGCAACAACTCACGTGTACGACGCAGGTTTGTTAGCGCTAATGTCGCTGTTTTCACTTATTATTTATTTCAAAGTCTGTCTTAAATCTTCGTAAAAGATGCTTAGCGTTTGATCTTAATAATGTTCAGATTCCAATTATATTTACCTTTCTTTGCTGTGAAAGTACTATACCTGTCAATTTTTAGCATTGCTGTCTCAGTGATGCTGTTGGTTGCTTGAGAATTGAATTGCCGCCTCAGTTAACCCTACCACACGTTGCACATGCGTGGTCCTCCCTATATAAGAGCGGCGGCTATGAGGGCTCGTCATCTCTTTGTCTCAAGCCGCTATGCGGCTCGTTGTGTTGGTTTCCTCCTTTCTTTCGTCCGTCGTCGCCTCCAGCTCCGTACTTGGTCTTTGGCTACTTGTCGTTTAACTGCCGTGGATGACTCTCACTCCGTTACCAGACGTCTAGCCATCTCCTGCCCCCTTTTTTCCGCTTCCTGTGGACCGTTCTCCGTGGCGCTCCTGACTTGCCGTCTCCATGACTAGAACAAAATTTTCCCCAGCTCCCTTCCCTGGCTTTCGCCCGCCTTCTGCTCGCCCTCTGGCTCTGATGCCGCCATTTGGGTCCCGCTACCATGTTTCCCGTCTTCGCACGCCACACTCTGCGGCCCGTCTCCGGTCTGCCCATAGCCGGGACGTCGCCGTCGAGTGGGGTTGTTGCCCCGGCCTCTCGCCTCTCCCACCTTGACATTAGAGCTCCACGTCTCACTGCGCCAGCCGGGGAGCCGTTGTGAACTGGATCGTCCATCGACGGCTCCTGCCTCTGACTCCCTTGCCGTCTTTTGTCCGCCTCGCTTCTGCACACTCCACTCCGGGCCCGTCTCCGGTCTGCCCATAGCCGGGATGCCGCCGTCGAGTGGGGTTGTTGCTCCAGCTTCTCGCCCCTCCCACCTCGAATTAGAGCTCCACGTCTCACTGCGCCAGCCGGGGAGCCGTTGTGGACTGGATCGTTCATCGACGGCCCCTGCCTCCGACTCCGTTGCTGTCTTTCGTCCGCCTTGCTTCTGCACACTCCACTCCAGGCCCGTCTCCGGTCTGCTCATAGCCGGGACGTTGATATCGAGTTACGGTTGTTGCTCCGGCCCCTTGGCCTTATCATTTGAAGCTCCACGTCTCATCAGACTTGCCGTGAAAGCAGTTGTGAACTGGATTGTCCATCGACAGCCTCTGCCCCTGGCTCCCTCGCCGTCTTTCGTCCGCCATGCTGATGCCGTAGCTCTTCGCACGCCCCACTCGACCCGTCTCCGGTCTGCCCATAGCCGGGACGTCGTCGCCGAGTCGGGATTGTTGCTCTAGCCTCTCGCCTCTCTCGCCACGAAATTGAAGCTCCACGTCTTCCAGGCTCACCATGTATGCAATTATGGACTGAAGTGCCTATCATCGGCCCCTGCCTTCGACTCGCGGCTGCCTCCGGTCTGCCCTTAGCCGGGACGTCATCGTCGAGTTGGGGTTATCGCTCAGCCTCTCACCTCCCTCGTCGACGACTTTGGAGCTCCACGGTCTTCCGTGCCAACCAGGGCACTGGAACGCCCATCAACGGTCCCTGCCTCCGGTTCCTCCGCCATCTTTCGCCCGCTTCATTGACGCCCAAAGATAACAGCACGCACAACTCTTCGGCCCGTATCTGTCTGCCCTGAACCGGTCTGTCGCCATCGGGTCCGGGCGGTTGTTCAGGCCTCCCAACTTAACTGTCCTACTGGGAAAGTAGCTGTAACCCTGCCGCAGTAGCTTTCCCGTGACGAGTGACAGAATTCGCTGCTCCCGTCTCTCGTCCGTTTCAGTCCTGGTCTGCTGGCCACCCGATGTAAGCCGACCCAGTCTAATCTTCTCGCTCCGGCTCAATCACCTTATCTAGATACTGCCGCCCTGCACATGCTGAAAGTCGGCCTCAACCACATCCTTCGTTCCTTCTATCGGACCCTGATCCTTCGGCCGCTACTACCTTGATCCAGCCCTGTGTCGTCCGTTACCATCGCCACCGTCTCTTGTCCGCCCATGACCAACCCCATCATCATCGGCCGGAAGCTCGCTACAAGCAAGCAGGCTTCTTCCTCTCAAGTCACTGGCCTCCTCCCAGTAGGTCCCTCTCCCTTCGACCGGCCTCCTGCTCACTCTCACCCGACCGCAAGTCCATGGTTGCCCCAGCTCACACACAACCTTCACGCTGGCCCTCGCTTCCTCAGCTCTCGTACAGTTCTTTCCCACAGTACATCTCAGCTCTTCCTTACCTCAACCGTCCTTAATTAGCCCCACGCCTACTTGCTTCGTCACCAGCGAAGGACGGAATGAAACGCCCCATGAACCCCCCACAACGATGCAGACCTTCCTCAACTCAGGACGCCGCATCTCCCCTGCTCTTCACAAACAAGCCCGCATCCCAACCGAAAGACTCGGCGCTACGACCGAAAGTCGCCTCATCTCGTCCGAAAGTCGCCTCATCTCGTCCGAAAGACGGAAGCCTTTCTGCCTCCCGTTACCACGCAGTTTTCCATTTCTCCGCTAGAACAGAATGAAACCCTTCCTTACGGACGAAAGCTCCGTCTTCTCCACAGTGTACCTTTATCCTTCGCCCGCTTCTTCACGACCAAACTACGGCCGCACTCCGATGCTATGGTTCTCCACCTGCCCATCAGGAAGTCGGACGCAAGAGCCCACTCCACCCCGCATCTAGTGCATGTCACCGTTGCCAGGTGCGCCACCTTCTGTTCGTATCCGCCTCTCGCTTCCGGGGTTTTTTCCTGCCTTCTCCCACAGTTTTTTTGTTGCATTCACGTCACACTGGTTAGCGTCCACTGATCCCGTCTTCGCAAGAATCTTTCCTCAGTTTCCATCATGGTGAGGACAAAAATGCCGAAGATTCTAGAAGACGTTGAAGATGTCTACTTCGGCCAAACGCCTGTGATAGATGACCCAGGCAAGTGCCACTGCCCAGGTCTTTTTAATCCGCTTCGTATTGATCCCCACAAGGTCTGTCAATACCACCGAAAATGCGAATTTTACGAGCGACCTTGCCCAATTTGCGTGACCATTCCCCTCAAGGACTGGCAAGTGATTGCTTACCACCAACTTTTATTCGCCACAAGGAAGAGACAAGAAACAGGCCATAAACTTGCACTGAAGAAATTCAAATCAAGCTTAACCCCAACAATGTCTCCAGCTTCAACCGTGGTAGCTATTCCACCCACCCCCAGAAACGAGGATGACGCCTCCACTCCCGTATCCCAACAATCTTGGATCCGCACGTCCGTTTGCTCTGACACCCCTACCAGCCAAATTACCCAGTCCCCCTTCCCGGACACGGAGATTCCACCCTCAAACTCCGGTGATGACCCGGTAATTTTTCAAGACGCCCCTTCCTCACCACTCGGGGAAGATGTTCCGGATGTCACTACCATATCTGCCACCGAATCCACGGTTCCCGTTACTCCGCTATCTCCTCCTCACGAGGATGACGCTGACTCCCTTCAACTTAAAGCATCCTCGCCCTCTATTACATCAGTGCCTCCATCTCAAACCTCAGTCTCTCACGTGGCTCATGACACCCCAGCCGATCACAACTCGCCTCTTTACGGCCTTGACACTGAGGAAGCAATTGAAGTCGACTGCGACAAGATAATTCTCAATCTACGCCATAAGTTACGCCTTAACGTCCGCGCTCGGAAGCAGTACAATCTCAACGTAAAGAAAGTAAAACCTTACCTTCTGCACCTGCAGGACGCTCTTGTTCAACAACACGCTTTAATTACAAAGCTAACCAGGGAAAATCAGTTTCTGAAAAACCCAAAATACAAGCCAGCTGAAACAACTAACTGACTTCGAACTAGCTGAGGCGTTACGAAGGAAAACCACCCATCAAGACCCCAACACCACTTAATCTTCCGGCACTTGGAAACTTCACAGGATCGACGATCTAAGTAAGAACTGGCCGTCGTACCCAAGATCGACCCTTTTTCAGCTTCCTGCTCTGTCCTCGTCCTTAAGGGACCCAAGACTTAAACAGTATTTTCCCACCCGCCCAGTCGAGTTCACTGATTAAGGCTTATCTGACGTGGTTGCAACCCCAGCTGCATGCAGGATCTAACCCAATCCCATATCTTGGATTCATGGAAGGCCGTAACAAACACAACACTCTCCCACAATATGCTGGCTTACTCAATATGGCAATTCGACAATGCTGCCAATTTCTCCCATTACTTCCGGACATGGCTCCACTTTCAACAACTCCGTCTACGGAAATTCCATGTACACCTTGTAGATCCAAGGCACGCCATTACTGCCTGGGTTTACGTTCAAACCCACCTCCCCAGTAAACTACACCACCAAATAGCTGGCCCCACCCTCTTTCCTCTTCAATACGGGGCTCTGCAAAACAAAACAAAAATAAAAAAAAAAAAAATATATATATATATATATATATATATAACTCAGTTTCTCTTTTAATGACTTTTAACCAATCTTAACTTATTTCTGACCTCTCTTTAGGGTCCCCTTTTCTCCCATTGAACCACTGACTCTAAGAAGATTTCAAGGGCCTCCCCACAAAATTCTTTCTTTTCCTTAATCACAACATACCGTGTGGAAAACTTAAAAAAAACAAAAAACTCCAACCTTTCAAATCTGAGAACGGGGCCCCCCCCCCCCCTTTGTCGTAATCCCTTTTAATTGGGCATTTCAAATCTTGAACCGAAATTCCCTTTCATCAAACACTGATCATCGTAGAGTGGGATCACATCCCCAACTCGTGTGAACAATCCATTTACATCGCCAAATCTGTATGCTACTGCTCCAACCAGTCTGCTGAGATTCTGCCAGCCCCAACCTCACCTCCCCATTCATGCTGGAGAAGACATTGCCATACTGGGAAAGATCCACCTACAACAAATCAAAGGTAAATATCGCCTCCTTCCCTTTTTTTGTAAACAGTTCTATTTTTCACCAAATCTAACAAAATTGGAAAGGCAATCCCTCGCTAGGGTACCCATACCCCTCTGCAAGCAACCAGGTGACTCACCGCCTCAGTACCCCAGGGAACTCAGTCAAAAGGTGCCTGCCACCTATTTTGACGAGGTCAGCCTGTCAATGCTAAAAATTGACAGGTATAGTACTTTCACAGCAAAGAAAGAACATTTTGCCTAAACATTTTGGCTAAAAATGGTTTCTTTGTTGCCAAAACATCTTAACCTGATAATTTAGCATTACATTCCTCGAATGTGATGTTCCCCTGGAGGTTTCTTCCGGTGCACGGATGCCTGCTTGCATGCCCCTACCGCGCATGCGCGTGGCAGTCCTCCCTTATAAAAGCGACAGCGTGCACGTTATCGGCATTCATTTTCCTCCAGCGATCGCGTCGTCTATCGCCTCCACGTCGCTCTGTTCCCCGGCTTCCGTCCGCCCTGGTCGCCGCATCGGCTGCCGCTCCGGCTGGTTGCCTGCCTTCAGCATCTTCGACTTGCGGCTTTTGGCGAACTCTACCGGCTTCCGCTCTTCCCGCCGACACGCCCGACGGAGCCAGCCCTTTCAGCCAGCATCAGTTTGCTTTTGCCCCGTGTCACTCGTCGACCTTCTCCGACACTCACCGCCACTCCGGCTAACTACATTGGCACTTTCGGCTCTTGGCTTTCCGACGGAGCACCCCTGCCCTTCCAGCCGTCACCCTCCGGCACGCCTCGACCAAGCTTTGCTCTTTCGGCCGCTTCCCGCACCGGATCCCGGATGTACCGTGTTGCAGGCGAGCCACCTTACACTCGTTTTGGTTTCGATTGTGTCCGACAACGATTGTATTTACTACCTGACTTGTTTATACTATGTCATCCCGATCAAGCTTCGATCAACTGGGACAAGACTCGAGGCCTCGTTAGAATGAAGAACCAAGACTGTTCCTGTTGAAGCTGCTCGTCTCACTCGTGGCTTACTCACACGTTTTCAATGGACTGTAACGGCGGACGCTACGACGGCTTAGGTGCTTGTAACGCCCCCGGTTTCCCTGGTGTACGTGGAGTTTCAGCTTGAGGTTAATTGGTGTTAATGACGACTTTTTACGTTATTCAACACAGCATGGACACTGTCCCAGCATGGGGGATGAAGCGCCGGTCCTAATTAAAGGGGCCTAACCTTAAACTGTCGGTATCGCTGCCACCAACGGTGGATTTAACTGTTTAACTAGCTAAAATCTAAAAATGGGCTACATATTTAATTTTACACTAAAATACAATTAATCAAGTCTAGCAAACGACTGAAGCTTAAAACTCCTGGTTTTATTTTTGCGACAGAGATTGAAAGTACACTTTACATTATAGTTTGCTTCGAAAGCTTTTGAATACCAATTATTTAAATAGGCAACAAGTTTACATTTACAAAAAGTAGCAAGTTCGGAATATACAAATTAGTAATTCACAAAATCAGACAAACACACTTGGTTTGAATAAAGTTTTAAATTTTCACATTGGAAAAAGTAAATCATGAGTGCTCCCGGAGACACCCGCAAGACTAAACAGCCGCAACTGATAGTAGTCTATCTGACAGTATGTTTCTTATGATCAACCGTCCACAGTTATGTTTCTAAGTTTTCCAAGTACAAAAAGATCAACCTCCCTTAGTTCCCTCGAGAACTGTTCTAAGTAATAAAAAGCCCGGCAATTTTACACTTAGGCATCAGTTTGTTTCAATTTGACTTCCACAAAGATCAAACCGTCATTTAGTTTAGATTAAAAATCCATTTAAAATAAACTGGAAAAATTTGGTTTTTAGAAAGAGAACCACTCTGACGTTATGGGGAGAGGAAACCTAAGATGCTGCTACAGGCGTCTCCACCATAATATTCTCCAGCTAGAGATTTAAGTTAAGTTTTAAACTAAAATTTAGAATATGGGGGTCCTAAACTGAACTTTCAAAAGCTAAACTATAACATACGAACCACCACCATCGTGCCCGGCATGGCATTCACCGGACATGGCGTCTCCACTCCCGACTGGCGTGACCGGTCTCTAGCTTGAGATCTGTGAGCTGTGCTGACTGAGCTTTGGGCTGGGGGGTTTTATGCTGGAGAGGAGGGAAAGCGCGGACGTCGAGGATAGCTGCGGGGGTCTGATTGGCCGAGGGCCTCGAGAACAATGGAAAGTGGGAGGAGAAGTCGGTTGAACAAAGGGACTGGGTGCAGAGCCGTTTGAAGGAGTAGGAACATGTAAAACGAAAAAAGATAGGCCTGTTTTGAGTTTCACTCAATTGAACTTTGGGAAATAGGCCTTTACTTTGTATTATTGGCTACGGATTGAATATTTACATGATTGCAACGTGATTAGGCTCTTGTTAAAGCTTATTACTTTGGCTTGGGTAATGCATATAGCATTACTATTTAATTAAACAAGCTTTAACGGTAAACTGTAGTGTTAAACACCACAACTAGTTTTGGCTGGGGAGGGGGGCAAAAATGGGGAATTCGAAGTTTTTGCACAGTTTGACTTTAACCACAGAAAAGGGGTTAAACAGATCTTTTTAAGAATTCTTTTAATGTTTAATAGTAGATCAAGCTATTTGCAGGTTTCGATGGGTCACAGTCAGGTCCAGAGGAGAACTAAAATAAACAAATATACACTAAAAATTTCGTGTCCGGTAGAATGCCAGGTCGTAAGACGTTTATACGTTTGGACATATGGTAGTGTTTCTGGGGGTAAAAGAATATAAATAAAGTATAAATGCGGTTAAATAAACCAGCTTAGTTGAATGCTATAACGCATTAAGTTACAGAGAACTTTTAACGTTTAAAAGTTTAAAGTTAAAATTCGATCGTTGTGGAAATTTTCCATATGGATTGCGGCCGACAAACACAATAAAAAATATCACACTGCAAATTGGTAGTCTGTATAAATTCTGTTACAATGCACTAAGCTAATATGTTCGGGCTTTTTGCCCTAAAAGAAAAGGATAAAATGAAGATACAAAAATACAGAGTTTTTATAATGGCGGTCATGACGAAAGTGCGATGTAGTCGGTTTTGGTCAATCTTCAAATGTAGTTTCAATGGTCTTCCAGGAAGAAAGTCCGGATTTGGTCTTCCCCAAGAGTCTTGTATTTTGACAGGCTATTAAATGTTGAAGAGTTTGTGGAAATCGGACCATTATTGCGAAAACGGCCAGATATGCCTCGGCGAGGCATTTGGGTGCCTCGAGAAAAAAAATTTCATTTTTGGAAAAACAGGCGTTTTTCGGTGGCGCTCGTTTACACGCCCCCAAACGCAGGATTTTATTCGGGGTTCCTGAGAACTCGGAATAAAAGCTATAATAAAGGGGTTAGTGCACACAAGATATGCAGAAAACAAGACCGCCAAAATTTAAGCAAAATTGACATGAAATAAAATACACTGTTTACATAAATGTTGACTTTGCCGTTTTGTATTTTTGGGGGACCAACGTTTTTGTGGCTCAGAAAACTTTAAGTAAAATAAAAGTTACAATTTAAAATTACTGTTTTTGCAGCCATTAACTAAATACTGTCCGCGCTGCGGGGTGCAGGAATATCGTACAAGTATTTCAAAATGGGGCAAAAGGACATTTATCATGAAACACACTAGTTTTAAAGTGAAAGTACAAAGTTAGGGTTTTTGTAAAAGAATACTGTCAAATGAGGCGTCCCGCCACTTAATCGTTCGTACAAGTCCGGATTATGTCCAATTGCCGCGTCTTTTTTTTCTGTGTGAAGGCCAAAAACACCTTGCCGTCCACCCTCAACCTAGGCTACGATAGCGGTTAGAAGAGAATATTCTGTGAACACGTGATAGAACACCGGCTCTATTTAACAGCAACTAATACCACTAGAATGGTTTTAGGTTACCAAACAACTTGTTTACATTGGCAATTTGACACTGAAGGATTTTGAGATAAGACCCATAACTTAAACGTACTAATACAACACTGGGAGGTTTGAGGATAAAAACGCAACCACCTTGTAACGACAGTGCTACCTTTTTCGCACAGGGGTAGACAGACGGCTGTTTTTGGGAAGAAAGCCATTTCGTAGAAAACTTAAAGAAGAGCCAACCGGGGACAGATTGCAGCTCCCGTAGAATATCCCTAATGAATATTTAATTAGTGTCGTTACAATCTTTGTCAATATTCTCCCACAGAGGGAGACGTTGATAGTGACAAAAAGAGTAAAGCATAGGCACTTAAAATTTAGGTGTGAAGGCCAAAACGGGAATTACCTGAGAGTTACTTAAGGATGAGCTCTCAACTGACCAAATTTACAAAATTAAAAATGCAGGTAAAAATAATTTTCAGTCAATTTGTACTGAAACGAAACGTTTAACAATTAAATGTTTAACGAAAATGCTGCCTTGATGCGGCAACAATCACTAGATGCTTTCCAGGTTTGTACAGCAGACTCTGAAGTTTTAAAATTAAAATTTCAACAAATACACTATTTTTAGGTTTGGTTGCTCCTAGATGGAGCCACGGTTGTAGCTTCAAACTACACATTGTTTAAAGAAAACATGCACGGGAAATTTACTTTGTTAGATTTCCGGTTTACTAGCAACAAGAAAAAAACTCTAATTTAGAGAAAACTACTTTAGGTTAGGTATTAAACCTTCGTTTTATTGGCAACACCAATTCAGTGCTAGAGCCATAATAAATGCATTTATTTCCACCCTAGACTGACATAGAATTCACACTAAAACATCGGTCCTACTTTTAACAAAAAAAAAGGACTGGGAAAACTATGTTTAAGTTTATTACATGCTTAACACACTGACTTTAAATTAGATTAAAATTCAGGCAACTTTACTTTACCAAACTCTGGGAAAAAATCAAAGCATATAGGGGGAACACTTTTACTACCAACCTTTAAATTATTTGTTTCCAACTTATGGTTGGGGGATGTTAACTCACGTAACTTAATCCATTCGTCAAAGCTAAACTCGCTAACTCTGGGTTTTTCTGACATGACTAAACTTTTGTTTATATCTCTAGCTGAGAAACTTCGTTTTATTTTGCCCGTACGAGGCAGGTTTAACGTATTTTTCGTCGCTTGTTTACGCCAACAAAGATGGCGACAGTCCATCCTTTGGTCAAGGGAGGGGACTTGGGTCTCATTATCTCGTAATGGGTTGACTTCCGAAGTTTTTAGCAGACCCCTTTCGTCTGCGCTTGAGGACTTAACGACGATTGGCGAAGGCACTGTGGGGGTTTGGGGCTTGACCAATCCCGCGGGGCTGGTTTGATTACGGGGGCTTTCACGTTTCTTTGATTGACGTGGGCCGTTTCTGACGGGGGGCGTAGCCACCTCGGCTGGCACTGGAAAAAAATCACGGGGCGTGGCGATTACTGGTCTGCGCTGTTTGGTTAATGATTCTAATCCTGTCACGCCCAAAACGACATCGTAGAACGAATTGTTGACCGGTGTAATGCACGCTACAGTTTTTAACACGGTGCCATCATCTAACTTTAGGATTAGATTTACTTGATCTAAGGTGAACACTTGTTTACACAAGGCAGTTTGACATTTAACCTTACGTTTTAAGCGTGGCCAATTTCTGGCGAGCCTAGCGCTAACTAGCGAAACTGTGCTTCCGGAGTCGCATAAAATATTAATTTTATTTTTCCCTATGCTACCGGACAGAGTACTAGCCTTAAGAATTTTACTGGCAGTTTTCCCAACTGGGAAACATGCGTTTACTTGCTGGGGTTTCGAGTTAAGCTCGGGGCATTGACTACGAAAATGTTGGGGAGAATCACACACGTAGCAGCGCCTAACTCTATCTTGATTTAGGTTAGTTTTTTCACTAGCACTAATGTTTATGGCAGGGTTCCCTCCAGGGTTAGCTGCGTTCACACTGACAGATCCGGCCGGATTAGCTGTCGTGTTGTCGTTACGGTTGTGACCACGCTGGTGACCAGTAGGTTTAGAACCTTGGTTCGACGCTACAGCTATGGGCTGTGTTTTGGCTGCACGAGTGGCAGTTTCGGTAGCAATCTGTTTATTGCGGGTTGTGAACTCGTCACAAAGCTGGGCCTCTTCGGCCAGAGTTCCTAATCTAACTTGATCAGGGATCCATTTTCTGAGATGGGTTGGACACGATTTATAAAATTGCTCCAAAAGTACAAAATTGACAAGTTTGTCGTAGTCACGGTTAACCTTAGCCAAAGTTACCCAACGAGTGAAAAGAGTTTCTAACTCAAATGCATAATCCTGGAATTGCATTTCCACACCCTTTTCGAGGGATCGAAATTGCGTTTGCAAAGACTCTTTAGTCTTGTAAACGCGGTCTCGTATCAGACGCTCGTGGTGAGGACACCTCAACACCATCGAAGAAAAAACCTGAGGGCAGCTTTCTTCCACACCAGAAGAAAAATCGTCTATATGGCGATTCCACTTGAAAACATGTAAATAATGTATATTTCTGTTGGCATAAAGCCGAAACACCTTTCAGCTTAGTTGTGTTTTAGATGTTGTCAACACACGATATTTTTTATTTGTAACAGGTGACGACTTTGTTTATTTATGAAAAATGTCCGATGTTCAAACCAGTTTAAATTCTAACCTAAACTGCAATTAGCCCTTTAAAAACTAGCTGGAATATTTAATCTTTTGATTTGTGCACTTAATGCATTTTGGTAAACTTAACTTCTTGCCATGAACCCTACCGGAGCTCCAATGTTTATGTTTGTCTATTTCTATGGACCCAGTGTATGATTTTATGTTTATTTTTTATAGCATCTCCATCCAAACTCCGACCGTAGCGAACCTCTAAAAACGTAAACAAACTAGCTATCCTTCGTTAAAAACATGCCTTGTATATAGCAATCCGTT
>JAHWFP010109938.1:49282-103251 GCA_023313725.1 Lithobius niger | reverse complement strand
CGGTAGCGCAGTGGTTAGAGCGCCCGACTAGTAAACGGGAAGTCCTGGGTTCGAGTCCCAGTCGGGGCAGTTGTCTTTTCTTTCTTTCTTGGACTAGTGTATTGTGTTTCCTCACAAGGACAGTCTTTAATGCAGACTGCTTGCTTCGTTTACCCTTTACCTTCTGATTTTCTTTATTTATTTAGAATGTTCAACTTCAAACAATGTACAAGTTAAGTTTAAGCATTAGATGATTTTTTTTCCAGCTTTTGATGGGACTTTATGAATGAGATGTCAGCAAGAATATTTATCAATATTTTGATAAGAGGTTTACGTTAATTAAAACAACGGTTTAAATATCAGTGCCACGATATTATGCATAAACAGACTGATTAATAGTCAGTTTAAGCTTGGTCACTTCGTAGTGTTAAGCCTTCTGCATCAGAAGTAGGATTGCTAAAAATTTGAAAAATGGGGCGAATTTGGCCTTGGTGTAATTTTGTAGTTCTGGGTTTAAGTCCCCCCAAAAAGTCGAAAAGTCTTAAGACAGGAGTTTACTGTCGGAAACAAGAAATCTTCGTATTGTTAACGATATTGTTGTGAAGAGATATAGCTTGACAATCAAACAACTTGGATTTTAGCATCTGTCATTTCTAGTTAAATGTGGAGTACGAGATAAATAAGGAAACCGATGAAGAGAAACGTAGGCGTAGACACGTAAAATGAATTATAAATCAGACAGTGAGAGAGAAAAAAATCAGTGTTTGCCATCATAAACAACACTTCTTACTTAATACAATTAGTGAGCAATAAATTTAAAAATTGTTACCAATAAAAATGTGCAACGAACTGTCTTGGTCAAGCGGTCTTTGGCACTAGCAGACGGATGCACAATACTAACATAACACGTAATGGATGACATGTTAATGGTTTATTTTTTGGCAAATTATTAAACTGTCGATTTTTTCATTACAAGTACAACATAAAACAGTCATCAACAATACCGCCTCAGTATGCAGAGCAAAACAAAAATCACTAACGAACTGTTGCTAAGAAAAAGTAAAAATGCAAGTGACGTTGTTTTCGGTGTTTTTTCCAGATGCTGCTGCATACAATGTTGTGAGGGGGGTGTGATGCTTTGATTTGGTGAGTGTTATGAATATTGTGATGTAAAGGGTGGAGGAGGGGGTGTTTCATAACAGGCAAAAAGAAAGACGAAACTTATTCCGGTAAAATAATTCAGACTTCAATCTTCCGAAAGTTATTCAGGTGAGCATCAGAAAAGTTGAATAGTTCGTTCTTGGACACTGTCCAGTCAATCATTTAATTCAACTGCAAGTTGCAACTTCCAGTGAGATTGATGCATGCCGTGTAACAACAAAATCCAAGATGGCAGGCTCATTCTTGATTCAAGTATTTATCATTATCGATTCAAATTCTCAGCCATTCTTCCACGTTAAAACTTCTCTAGCTAGCTATTATTCGTGATCATTAAACTCCAAATTCCTTTTGGTGTGCGGACGGTCCCATAACCTTTCTGATGGACGATTGATTGGCCTTCCTTTTTGTGACTGTGAGATAAACAGGCTAAAAAGTTGACAACAGTATAAACATTATTGGAGATTGAAAAGTCAAACAATGTGAGGGAGTATCAACGGTTATGGTTTACCGGAATCACACTGCCTGCATTCTTATATTTTTTGCGGATAGCTCACTGATGCATCATTTGTTTGGTCTTAGTACCATAGCACAAACCAAACATCAATTACCGTAGTCACAATTGGCACACACAGTCCAACACGCAGACATCTTCATTCAAGTTGTCACTTGTACTAGAGTTTATGCAGCACATGAGTGATGACATGCCCCAACCAATTCATTGTTGTAAGTGTTATGCAGCCAGGATGGATCTTTTAATTTACATTTAGTGCCCTTGTAACGACCACATCTCTTTGATACATAAAGCTCAAAGCGTAAAGCACATACTCAGTAAGCAAAAAAAACTGTAACCCCATGGAAATATCGGGTATTGCGGGCAGCGGCGGAGCCAGAACAAATACGGGGATACAATAGGAAGTTAATGGCAACCCGGGCGGCATCAGCCAGGCTTTGGCATTTAAAATTGGGTGCAGAAATGTTGAACATAACATGTCATTAGGGTTCCCGGGGGAGGGGGGGGGGGGCCCACTGAAGAAGCATCTTTTAAGACTACAGAAAGAGACGGTAGAAACAAACTGAACTCGAAGTTTTTAAGAGATAATTTACGTTGATCCGTTTTACGCCATGTTTTAAGAATAGTTTTACGTTCTTTAGCCAGAAGGGATAAAGATATTTCACACGGATTCTCGACAAAATGGCAATTCCTACAGCAAAAACCGGCAAGCGGCGACTACTGTGGCTTCAAAAAGACATTAGAGAGAAGAAAACACTTCACCACAATACCGTAGAAAACAAAATTCCACTTGAATTTTGGTGAATAAAACGTTCACCATCCTCAGAAGAGCACATTAACAAAAAGTACTACGAACTACATTTCGAACCTGTTCGAAAGCGTGTCCACAGGCAACCGGCAAACTGGAACGCGCTCCACCACTGATCTGTCAATGGGGCGCCGAGTTAGGTCTAGATGTGTAAAGTACACATCAGTGGTGGAGAGCGTTCCAGTTTGCCGGTTGCCTGTGGACACGCTTTCGAACAGGTTCGAAATGTAGTTTGTAGTACTTTTTGTTAATGTGCTCTACTGAGGATGGTGAACGTTTTATTCACCAAAATTCAAGTGGACTTTTGTTTTCCACGGTATTGTGGTGAAGTGTTTTCTTCTTTCTAATGCAATTCCTACACTTCACATACAACACCACAGAAGTCTTATCACCTGGAATTTTCTGGTGAGAGCACACGTTTGAGTATTCTTTTTTAGAAGACAGAGCAAAACATGCGGCCAACCAGGCCGAATGCTCAAATGATTGTGAGGATGGGTGGCACTGCATGCTGTGAGGTTAACATACAAGCCCCCAGGCGGTGATCTAAGCAGACTTCTTAAAAAAGTGAAATTTAAGGTCTTTGAGCATAAAGCATTTTTAAACGATATTTAGTCAGTAACTAAAGGAAAGTATTTTCAGATAATAGTGGGAAAAAAAATTGGAAATATTTCTGTCCCCGAGTATTTATACGTTTTCAGTGTTTGCCAAATAACTTCCCAGTGGCTTGAAATTAGCACCAATGAAAAGCTTGTTTCGAGCTGGTTAAATGGTGCATTTACATGGCAAAATACGTAAAAAAAAAAAAAAAGGCGAATATATAAATTTTAGTGGCTGGCCCAAGATTCAGATAAAAACATTCACCCAATACAATTTACGGCACCTGCACACGCCTGTGAACCAAATGGTTAATTTTGCGTAGCACAAGGTTTGGTACTATAATTTTCCTTTGAGCAATTTCTTGAAATTTCAGATATTCTATGAAAAACTGCAATCCTTGTGGAATTTAACCCGTTTTCGGTTGTTTTATTACTAATTTTTAACTCTTCAACATGTAGCCTAGTGCATGCGTGAAAGCCATTTAAGCCCTCTTAGAGTTTGCACATCTGACGTCCAGTTGTATGCTACACATTTTTCATTGCAAATCAAGTCACATACAAAGTTCCAGTTTTCACAAGAATTTGTGTAACAAAGTGTGCAAAAAAAATTCCAGGCGACTTCAAGCAGTCGAGTTATTTTTCCAGCACTTTTCCAGACCTGGGACTTTTTTCTAAGACTTATTCAACCTCTCAAGGATCTGTATGAACCCCGTTTTGTGTTTACTAGTCTATTTACAAGTCTGACATTGACATGCTCTTGTTGTTTACAAGCTCTACAAGTTGTCTCGGATTATATTTACCTTCTTTTGCTGTGAGTCCGGTCTCTGAGCACCACTCCCAAGCATGAAGAGAACCAAAGCATGAAGCAATTCGCAAGCAGCAACTTTGGTCTGTCTATCACCAGATGTGCAAGCGAGTTCCACAATTCTAGGTAAAAAGGCATCTAGGGGACAAAAATCAACAGATCGTTTTGTGAACTTCACAGTAGCAACAGTTAAATATGACCAGAAAATACAATTCAGCAACACTACTCAATTTTTTAAGTTTCCATGAAATTTCCGGTAAGCTGGCATAAGACGTAGATGTAATATTTCCTTCGTGCACCACGTTTTGTCTGAAAAAAAAAGCATCCCAGGACACAATTTCCTAGTGCAAAGTAAAGGAATTACATTGTCTGTTTAAAGCAACATTACCCACTCCATTTTATGTTTGACTATGTGGCAAGCTTTTAGCACAGTGTTGAGTAAGATAATTAATTTCCTGGCCGCTTAAAGAGGTGGTCTTGAAATGTTACAATGTGCAGTGCAGGCAAGCCAACTACAAGCACCTGCAGACCTTTTAATTAAGCCTACAGAAATATCAGTCCTTATGTGCAAGATATTACCCGCTTGCCAAGTCCTGAGAGCAACAATGTCGAGGCCTGCAGACATGAGTCACTGTTGGTCTCAGAACGAGGAACGTGGGTAATATCATATTTATCACCCGATTTCATGACGATTACATTGCATTTCCATGTGACAGCACGAACAAGCATTCCTGTTCATTTTACATTTTAATTGTTGCTAGATTTCAAACAAGAGAAATGAGACGTTGCATTGAGATGACGCTAGACATATGGATCAGACAGAGCAGAAGCATGAGGTGATAGATGCGCAGGCGCAGGTGAATGACGGGATGGAAGCAAAAGGGACCAGCTGTTCTGTCCGATCCATATTAATAGCTAGAATTGCATTGTTGCAACCATTGTAGTAGAGGACAGAGCAGTGAAATCGGGTGAAGATTGTAAAATTCCATAATTATTATTGACTCCACAATGTATATCATTTAGATCCACTTTACTCTTTTTTAACATCGGACAACTAGATACTTAAATTGGATATCGGCCAACGTTTTCTCAACATTGACATCGATGGGTTAGCACATCCATGTACGGCAGAGTTGCATGCATCTCCCACGGTTACAACGACTGTTGACTGTTCGTTGTCAAACAGTTAAAAGGGGGGGGAGGAAAAAGCCCCTCACAAAGAGAACAAATTTTAAAAGTTTGAGCATGCATCGAAAATACACAAGGTACTTTTTTTTTTACTTTTACCCATCTGACAATAACCAGTTTACATTCACACACCCTTAGTATTAATAAAATCGTTCGAATTGTACAGTTTACTTAAGTAGCAGTAATGCTATTAGCACAAAAGCATTTGGAGATGATGGTCAAATGACATCTACAACGAGTGAATGAAACCAACTTCACAAGTGTTACGCGACAAACGTGGTCAACCAAACACATTCATGGTCTGTATGAAGTTTTTGGCTCGCGACTCAACAGTGAAGATAAACTTCAATTATTGTTACAAGCTTTGGTATATGACTTACGTCTGACGCACAAAATAAGTCGTCTAATAGTACATCTATTTAAGCTATAAGCTAACCTACTTAAAAGCTAATTCATACCTAGTTCTAAAACTGGCTTCATGTCAACAAATGGCATTGCAAACAATAAATGGCGCTCAGTATCCCACGCTACAGCCATCTTGGCTATTTCTTCTGGGGAATCACGCACCATACAAGAATTAGTCTTGCTACCCAAAGAACCCAAAAGCAAGATCACACGGTGCCGAACTTGCGAAAGAGTACTCATATTCTGAAAAAATAAAATGAAACAAACTTGCATTTCAAAGCTACAAATAAGATAATGTCCAAGACTCCAGGGTTGGAGATTTGGAGTACAGGCATTCTCTCAATTGTTAGTATTTTCATCATTATAATTGTTTACGTGGCATCCTTAGCATTTACAATGTCAGCTCCATTGTGTTCCATCGTTTACTACTAAGTAAGGCTGCAACAGCCAGAAAAACAGCATCAAACAAATCCACTGACATGCAAAAAGCAGCAAAAATAGGGATTTTCCAGTAAGCTCTTTAAAATAGTACAAAAGTGAATTGCAAGACAGACATACACTGACATGTCCACGACTCAAGCAAGACATGTCAACATTAAACACTTGTGATACGTAGGCAGCAGGATAGGTTTCATTATATTTACCTCGGCTAGCATGCTCTATAATCAGTCTAGACGTACATCAATACCAGCTTTTCTGGGATACATTGGAGAATCACTTGCCAGCCACAAGTCCACAATTGAACTTGCTTTGGTTACATCTTACGTAGGAAAACACAATCCTATTTAGCTAGCCAATATGGACTACACACTCAACTCCTACAAAGTCCACTTGACTTGAGGAAGAGAGCTATGCTGGATTGTTGGTACAAACTACAACTCATTGTTTATTACCTTGTTATAGTCGATATGAACGCCTAAGATTCGTACCATTTTCTCTACAGATATTGTCTTTATTTTAGTAAAATGTTTGTTAGCATAAAAAAAAATATTGGAAAGCAAAAGAAATTTGTGCACCTATCAGAAACATAACAAATGGCCAAGCAGACACACAGATCTTGTTCATGAACCTGAAATCTTAACTGCAACTTTGGAGTTATTCGGAGTTAAGCAAATATCTATGAACAATCCACCATAAATGATAACGAATCAATAACAACGCTAAGCTTTAGTAGCAAATCGCAGGAAATAGACAGTTGCTACCAAAAAGCTTCCTACAAATTAATTCCTTTTAAGTATGGAATTGAGAATATACTTCGAAGTGCACTTATTTTAGCAAAGTTCTAAAGGTTACTTCAGCTCTGGGTGACGTGTAAGGGTTATCTGTTAAACCGTCAAACATTGCTTGTAGACGATAGATTGTGTCCTTACGAAAACAAGCCAAGGAACAAGCTTAGGCGTGTATTTAATCAGTAATTTAGAGAATTAATTTGTAGAATGATTTACCTCAAACAAGATACGCTAGAATCACAATACAGGAGGATATGCAAGATGGAAAAATAAGTTACATAGCAGGCCTAACGAAAAAATAATATAACAAAAAACCAGTGCTCACCTGAACAGTTTCGTTCCTTAGAAGAGGATGCTTTACTGCAATTAAATTTTTTCCCCTTCCAAATTTTTTAACCTCTTTGATTGTCACATTACTTGTTGTGCCTTTTGCATCAAATTCTGATTATACAAAACACACAAAATAAATAGTTAAAAAGGTTCACATCAGCTAAATTGTACGACTTTATCGTACACGATTATAACACAAACGTTAAAAATTACTGTTAGGCCGAACAAAGTAAACAAAAGTGTTTTTCATGCACAGATACCTAAGAAAATAACGTGCGGTAAGGTTTTTTTTTTAATGTATGTACAGTATGTACAAATATTATAAAGTTTAGTCTTCTGTACAGCCGTACCTGTACAGGCTGAGAAGACTACTGCAACGACTTTGTCCGTCCGTCCGTCTGTCGCTTTTTTCAACTTCGCAACGGTACAGAAATTGACGACCACTGTTTACAACGTTCGATTCAGTGTCAAAAGTTAGTTAAATAACATGACAAATTAAAACATCGTTGCCTCCTTATAGCTAATAGACTTCTTCGACGTAACTAAACTAAATAATAACATTTCATCGTCGAATTGAAATCCTAAATATTTGTGTTAACGCAGCCATAAAAACAAAAACATTTAACTTCGTTTAAAAGAGTCTTGTCGCATTGTTGCATGAATGAATAGGCTTACGATCGAACCAAATTCTCCATTAGGCCTATCTGGTACTTACAAAACTAAAACTGCCGTTAAAAAAATTAGGCCTAAAAAAATTAGAATTAGATCTAAAATCATGTTACCATGGCAACGTCAATATTTGCTACGAGTCGCTGCTGCAGCGTTTCTCCTGTCCCTTCCCTACTACCACTGATCTATATTAGGCTATGTTGCGCATTACGTTGTAACACTGTAATTGTGTGCGCGGAGGCATACCGTGTTGCAAAAACGAATAGGCTTACTGTACACAATCCAAATCTCCGTTAGTTGCTACTTACGAAATAAAAGTTGTAATAAAAGTTGTAAAAGTTGTAAGTTGTAAAGTTGTAAATAAAAGTTGTAGGCCTAAACGCTGACAATTATGCCTAAAACGTAAAATTAGCTTAAACGTTAACACATTTGTAACGGGCAATTCTGATGGTGACTGTTTTTAGATTATATAATAGTGATAGCTGTTGTAGTGCATGATAGAGGTGTGCGCTTCAACATTGGAAGTGGAGGAACTGTACAGAAGACCAATGCGACTAGCCCCTTGTTTGTTTTAATGAACGTAGAAACCCCATGTTCGTTGGAACCCCCAAAAAATTATTTCACATTCTTCAGCCTGAATGGGTAAATCTGTTATCAGGTAGAATAATCAACCAATTACATTTTTTGCATTTATTATCTGCTTCAGACAAATTTACTGACAGTTAAAATCTTGTTTCCTCTCCACCAAAGTACACAATGATTAGTGATCCTCGTAACCTAGATGCCACGCATTCATGGTACCATGCATCGTCTTCATGGTTACGGTTGCACTGTAGGTAGCAACAATGTGAGAGGGCGGGTGGGTAATTGAGTAGGTATTCTAGGGGTAAAAAGACTAAAATTGCAGGGCCTGCACCTGCTTAATTTTAGTTTTTATTGCCTAACCGAAAATATACATTACCTTATTTACAATAGCAGTTTCCCCTCAGGGCTGCTGTATCCCGTAGAAGTTGAAGTAGCTTCCCTGCCGGGCTAGTACCTTACCACGCATGCGCCGGGTTGCCCATATAAACCCTCGCGCAGCGGTGGTTCTCATTATTTCTCCACCTACCAGAACCTAGCTCATGGTGGGAAGGCTTGGGAGGGAATGAAGGTAATGTATATTTTCGGTTAGGCAATAAAAACTAAAATTAAGCAGGTGCAGGCCCTGCAATTTTAGTCTTTTTATAGCCGACGAAAATATACATTACCTTATTTATAATAGCAGACTTTGTAACTCGGAGGAGGGCTAGGTTCATGCACCAGCGGCATTCCTCCTTATCGGAGTCTGTAATCCTGAGGTACGAGGCGGCGACCCCAGGCACAGAGTGTCCTGATGAAGACCATACTGCTGACCCGACCACATTCACTCAGGGGCGGATAGGGACGCCCGTGGCAGGTGGAGGCGGATGCGGAGGGCAGCCGGACCGTTTGCCAGGAAGAGTGAAATCGGGAGTGCGGAAAGTAAAGTTATGCATAGAAATGTTTGGTTGTAAAGCTTCATCGCATGCAGAAGTCTATCATGTGGGGACAAGGACAAAGATCAACCAGGAGATGAATCCTCTTGCCTTGTGGGAAGCTGAAGAGCGGAAGGTTGAGACGGCAGAGTGGCTGCTGCAGACGGGAAGAAGACGGGCGGAGGTAACAGTGAAGCAGAAGGTACAGATGTCGGAGCGGAGGCGAGGGAGTCGAAGCGCATATAATAAGCTGGGGTGGAGCATCCGGGAGGATGCAGCCCCGATTTGCGCTGTCCTACATGTCGGAAAGAAGACACCAGAGGCCGTTTAGGAGGTGCCCAACGGAAGGCAGAAGCCGGAAGAAGGGCTAAGTTGTATACAGTGCCGGTGTAGGATCCTCGGAACGGTGGTTATCCTCTGATGAATAGGATGTACTGGACGCGGAGGTGGATAGATCATCCGCTGACAGAGGGGCGTCCCCGCCTGGCGAGGCGGAGGATGAAAGTTGAAGGAAGACGCCATTGAAGGGACGGGGCTGGAGGGAGCATCCACTGGCGGAGGTGTGTCTGCAGAGGACGCAGTTTGATGGTTATCTTATGATTAGGGTGCTGTGGAATAGTATGCGCAGACGGAGGCGATATGGAGGTATATCATACTTATTTCAAGTCGATGACAGTCTGCACGTCGGTGTGTGGATCGACAGGTCGTAGGAGGATGAGAGTGCTGGTACATTACGTTTTCAAAGGTACGTGAGGAGAAGCCCATGAGCGGATGCCCGTGCTGAGCGTAACGTTTTTGGTTGAGAGAGGCCGGAGGTGATTTGCTTGCGGTGGGATTTGAGAATGCCTGAGTGGTAGCAAGGTCGAGGATAGCTATGTCCCTAAGAGACTGACGAACCGGTAAAGTGGAAAGGTGAGGAGGGTAGGATACCCCGGGTGTCCTTTCCTTGTGGCAGTGAAGCGGAGGCGGAGGATGAGGAGGCTAGTGAACAGGATGGGTTCTGTAGGTGGGTAGGCTAAGACTCCAACGGATGGTTGACTGATGTGGAGGCAATAGTCACAGTTGAGGATAGTAATAATCAGCCACGAGGTGTAGTAGGATGTGGGTGCGTTGCCACTTGGTGTAGTCGGAAGGATAACAAAAAACTGGGAGCATCGTCACAAGAGGAGGTCGAATTGGGATTGGGAGATGCCAAGTTTACTTTTTAGAGAAAGGTAGTCTTGTAGAGAAAGGTAGCGGAGGGAAGCGTCCGCCCGCGGAGCAGAGGGAACCGCAATGGAAGTGAAGATACAATAGTAGTCCCCAAGGCAAAGGCTGGAGAGAAGATGCCGCGGAGGTTGAGCCTGGATGATGTCAGCACCTAGTCAAGGCCTTGAAGCATATCCGCTACTGAGGATAGTTTCATGGAGAGAGGTAGCGGATGGAAACGTCTGCCCGCGGAGCGGAGGGCACCGCAATCGAAGTGAAGGTACAATGGCAGCCTCGGGGCGGAGGCCGAGGCAAAGCTTTGAAGCGGAGGGTAAGGCAGGATGAACGACTGCCAGTCTAGAGGGAAGGTGCGGAGGCGGGAAGTTGGCATGGCAGTCGTTCCGGCGGACGGAAAACCCTCTGAAGGAAGGAGGAGTAACGGTGGTAAACCATGTGAGGGCGGATGAGTTCTATCCTCAAGCGAAGGAACAGTTGGCAAGCCAAAAACCGTTGTAGAACAATGGAGGGGCCAAGCAATCCTACTGAAGAGGAGAGGGAGGCCCATGTCTGCTGGGTGGGGACGCAAGAAATGAAAACATCATCATGGGAGGATAGCAAAACGGTCGTCCGAGGACCGGAGGTTCAAGATCTGAAAAGGAATGTATATCCAAAAAACTGCTTGTAAACAGCGGAAGGTAGGATAACTTCATAAGAAGAGGACACAGTATAAGCTGCAAGAAGGTCCGCGCAATAGGATGCGCGGATGGAGACATCGCGGAGGGACATCATACCCTTGTCATAGAATCCAGCAGGTCCACCCAAAGGGGCTGCGCAGTGGGGAGGAGGACCGAAGACGAGGCATGTCGGTATACCAAGCTGATCCACCCATCACGCAGTCTTAATAAAGTTGCGTACCGTCGTAGGCAGCGGCCAAGAGGGACGGTCGCCCCGAGGGATGGCAGTGAGCGGATGCGGAAGGTGGAGGGCGGAGGCGGAGGATAGAAAAATCCGAAATGAAGGCGGCGTAATCAAGATGCGCAGACGGATGGGATATGGTACTCTGTCCAAGGAAAACAGCAGTCAATGTTGTAGGAAGGAGAGGTGAAGGCCGATAGGCATCCATCCCAAGAAATGCAGCATGGATGCAGCTCCTGGGCAGGGGGATTGAGGACGAGGATCGGCATTGGGCTGGTCGGACTCACCCATTGTCCGCACCCAATGCAGACGCGAGTTTGTCGGCCAAAAACAAGGAACGGTCGTTCCAAGGGATGGCAGCGTGCGGAGGGTGGAGGATCCAGACAAGCAGCCGGGACTGACGAGGCCGGATAGCGAGAAAAAAGGGGGGAGGATATCCCCTTGCGTCCCTTTGCTTGCAGTACTATGAAGCGGAGGCGGACGTTGCGGATGCTAGTGCTGGGATGCGAATGGTAAGCACAGCATCTCAACGAAGTGAACAGCGTGGCGGCTAGACAAGAAAGGGTCCGTAGTAGAAGTGCGAATCCTAGCAAGAGCCATCTTGTGGACGGAAGCACCTACAGACGTGGGTGGTAGAGAATGCAAGCACAGTTAGTCCTGCGGATCATCGGAGCTCTTGTGGAAAGAGGACGTATTGGTCTGTCCGTCCTTGCGGATGGCTGTCTCTGGCTGTAGAAAGCAGGATAGTAGGCCAGTAGATAGGCCTGAAGTAGAGGAGGTGCATTCTGGTGGCTTTGCAGGAAGAGGTTGCACTGTTGGTCCCGGATGTTGAAGATAGAAAGTGCCTCCTCCCCCCCCCCTTTTTTTTTTATGAACCGAGGATCGGGAGGAGGATCGCCGGGCGAGCCAGTTGGGTGTCCTTATCCCTTATCCGCAGGGGCGGATGGATGCAGGAAGGAAGAGACACAAGCCAGAAAGCAAGGTTGAGGCAAGGCAGAGAACTGGTCCTTGTAACGGACATTGGCTCACCCTCGTACCCACCTGTGTGCTGTTGTGTTGTGGTTGACTTTTGTTGGCGCCAAAATTACTTGTGCAACGGCAAGGACTTTTAGGTTTTGCGCCAAAACCATGAGCGGACGTGCAGGAGAACGTGGCCAAGTATTGTTGGCCACGATTGGTGAACATTTTGTAACCATGAACTGGATTGTTTAATGAACTCACGAGCTGATTGGTTGTCTGGTGGAGCTCTGGATCCGACCGGAGCATATAAAAGTCAACGGCTTCAGAGCCCGGTGTTCTAATCCCGTTGATTCTTGTGTTGAGAAAGAACGTAATAATGTAACCCAAAACTTGTCATGATTATTCCGCATTAAATAAGGTTTAACTACTTCAAGTTTGGCTTCTACATTGAACACACGTTACATCCCGAAGGGCTTTCGTTGGAGCCGATTGTTTGAAAAGAGGCTGCGCAATGGCATGCGCAGATCGTAGCGTCACGGAGGGACTAAAGTTGAAAGAAGCAGTGAAACAGTTTATCCCAGAAAGGGTTGTGTGGAGGCCGCCCCTAGTGGGGGGGGGGGGGGAGGCTGGCGCAAGCCGAACTGATTTTTTCACTGCCCATCCGCATGCGGATGTGAGTCCTGTTGGGTAGGAGCGGCTGGCGGCCGTCTGGAAGGATGGCAGCTTGCAGACAGCGACGGGGGGGGGCGGCAATGGTCCCGACGACGAGCTATATAAGCGACGTAATGTGTGGCGGCGCAGAGGCCTGCAGGCCATACAGGCTGGAAACGATGGTAAGTCAATAGATGCTGTCCGACGGAGGGGAGGATCGCGGCGGATTGAAATCGCCGAGAACGGTGGTAAGGGTTAGAGCGGCTGGAGGTCCGCCAAACGTGCACGAGCAGAGTCGATCGTAATCGAGGAGTATCCGACACTGAAGATGTCTGTGACACGCGGAGGTCACGTGAAGGGACGACGGCACCTGTCCACAGAGGGACATCCCTTAGCCGACGTGGAGGATGGGACTGCGGCGAGTCCCGTTTAAAGATGGAACCGAGAACCTTCACGTACTGAAGGCCGAAGGAAAGCTTGCATGAAGCGCCATCCGCGGTCAGAAGGTATGCGGATGAAGGATAGCTGGGATCGTCCGCCGAATTAGAAGGCAAGCGGATTGAGGATAGGCGGTGGAACGCACGCGGCAAGCGCCCTAGGAGAAATGATGAGGACCACCGCTGCGCGAGGGTTTAAATGGGCAACCCGGCGCATGCGTGGTAAGGTACGAGCCCGGCAGGGAAGCGACTTCAACTTCTAGGGGATACAGCAGCTCTGAGGGGAAACTGCTATTGTAAATAAGGTAATGTATATTTTCGTCGGCTATAAAAACAGATTTACCCATGCAGGCTGAGGAATGGGGGAAGAAATCACTTGTTTTTGTCTCAGAACAACTCTCCAATTAAATTTTTGCAATGGCTAGCCTTCGACAACCTGTGGATGGGGAGCTGTTGACGTCGTCTCTTCCTGCGTCAGTTGGTGGGGAAACGTGGCAGAGTCTAGAACCTTCTGGTGGACGATGAGAGGACCGAAAGAGGATAAAGCCGCCGCCGCCACAAGTTTAAACTTGTCCCTCAGATACGGGAAGTAAAAGTAGTTTCACATTTCCAATGATCCGGGACGCAATCAACGCCGAAATAGTTTGTCCTGTGCTTGAGCTGTACGGTAGAAACAGTTCAGTTCTCCCCTCCCTCCAGGCAGAATATTTTGTTGCATCCAAATAGAACGTAGTGCTCAGACGGGACAGTGGTATCTTTCTTCATCTTCAGCGATGGGGTATAGAGCAAGGAATAATGAACGACTTAGAAGCTTCAGATTAACTCTTGTGTTATCTCCGGAAATGATGATAGAGGATGAAGACTAACCCCCAACTGAAATCCAGTGTGAAACGAAAGTAAGCCTTATCCATGTTTTCTTCCTGGCCTACCATTGCCATGACCAGGAGGAAACGTTTTTCTTGTGAAGAAGCCTAAAAAAGCTCAAACCAATAGCCTCATACGGTTCTTTGAATAGACTCGAAAGAACTAGCGGGTGATCCCATTGAGGGATAACTTGGGGCTCTTAAGTCTCACAATGCCAAAGGCCTTAATTAGGCTCGTGATCTAGAAGTCTTCAAGCACAGTCGTGTGTCCGGCTACTTTCAGAACTGAACTGATCGTGTAACAGTAAACTATGTGTCCGGATATGTCAATACCACAAGCAAAAAGGGGGTTGAAAACTCTTTAACTGTGCTAAAGATGGAGCCAGGGTATTGGTTTTGTTCCTGCCGCACCAACGATGACATCGAAGCCGTTTGCTCTCATACATCTTGTGGGTATCCAATATCCATAACAACGGACATACAACACTCACAGTCTCGTTGTCCTACTAATTTTCGACAGACTGCTTAGACTGACACCTGACTTCATCAGACTTGCTAAATTCCCGTTTACTCTTCTCACATGTCTGCGGACTCCATGATTTAATTTTGAAACAGGGCATAGTCTCTGATACTTGCTATGCTGTCCATACCCTCTACTACACGGTGTGGTGAGTTTATCGCAGAAATCACTATGAAGTAAAAACCGGAGGTTGGGGGTGTGACAGACCCTACATGTTCATAAGATTGCTCCACTCATCACATACTGCTGGATGGCCAACGATTCAAGTCCTCGTAAAAGTCTGTCCAACAGGATATTTGATTGTAGTAAGGCCCTAGTATGCCCTTATCCGAGTATGGTTTGTGGTCATGTGATGAGCTGCGATGCTGTTTTCATCATCACGATTCTTCATATCCGACATACGCACCTAACTCACTTAAGTCCGCAGGTCAAATGATAAGAGAAGTAAGTCGGCTAATGCTTTAAATAGTGGGTCCCTGCATTTTGATTGGTGGAAATGTGTTGATGCCATCATCATTGCATAACTTAATGTGGTCTTGTAGGTGTCAAGTGATTATGAACAGGTGATATGGTTAAATGAATACAAAGTGTTTCTAAGTTTTCTCATGTTTTGGTGTGTGGAATTTGAAATTAAATTTTTGTTGGCGAAAAATCGGGTTCATGAGCTGTTGTTTGAAAGTGTTGAACCATTGAGTTTTCTTGTTTCATTAATTTAAAGTTTGATTGTGGAAACTAAGACGTTTACCAATTTTCTGTTTACTTTGGCCTACATAGGTGTCTGTGAATCCAGAATGGGCGCAAGGTATGCTATAAATGGTGTCTTTTGTAAATCTGTCCGGAATATTGTAGTATTAGTTTTGGGAGGGGAGGTGGGAGGCTGAAGTTGGCTGTGAAGAGCACCACTACTTTTACTTACAAGGCGCAAATTATCAGTGTATAACTTCTTGCAAAGTGGTTCAGTTACTCCTTTTATGCAAGGGGTAACAAGCAATCATCCGGCTTTCTGTTGTTTCCGACAGATGGTGAGCCAATTAAAGTTCTTATACAGGGTGATCCAAAAAAAACTGATGACCCTACCTTTTTTAAGTCCAACTTTTCTAGTTAGCACCCCTCAGAACCAGGGAGAACAGAAATCTTTCTTTTTCATTAGCTTTGATTTCTGTCCTCACCTGGTTCTGAGAAGTGCTAACTAGAAAAGTTGGACTTAAAAAAGGTAGGGTCATCAGTTTTTTTTGGACCACCCTGTATTTACTGATATTTGCGGACTTGGGTGAGTTAGGAGCTGACTGTTGGCACATTCTTTCGGGGGCGCGGAATTGTACCGACACGGAGTTACGTTAACTCCGGAATTTTCATTAACACTGACCCCTGTGTTGGACCCGGAATTACAGTAACTCCGGATTCGTAATTTCCTTTAAAAGTGCCTGAAACAATCCAGAATTGTAGTAACACGAATTTGCAGCAACACGGAATTGTAGTAACATGGTTTCTGATGTTATATGAATAGTCGCAGCGAGCGAGGCAGCAAGAGCGAGGCAGGGACGTTATTTAATCATTAATAAAATCAGGAGTTACGGTAACTCCGTGTTACCACAATTCCGGATTGTTTCAGACACTTTTAAAGCAAATTAAGAATCTGGAGTTACTGTAATTCCGGGTCCAACACACGGGCCAGCATTTAAGAAAATCCCAGAATTAACGTAACTCCGTGTCGATACAAATCAGGCGCCCTATTTTTTCGAATTGTGTCGACTTTTATTTAATTTTAACTTTTAATTTTAGTATGGGACCTTACATCCTTTAAGACTTGTAATGTTTATAACCATGACCCATCTGCTCTGCTGTTATTTTATTAATTTTTAAGTTGTTTGACATGTTTTACCCTTCACTTGAAAAAGGTTTCGAAACGTTGGGATTCCGTCATTCACCTGTACATGATGGCTATTCAGTTTATATTTTTTATATATTTTCAATAATGGTAGGACTTCAAAAAAAGACCTCCTTCCCTGCAATGACAAACCGAAATAGGTAGTAAATGTATGGATCAATGGGAATATGCAGAAATGCGTCTTCTAAGTCATCCGATGCTGCCAGAACCCAGTTATGCACTGAATTTCTTATAAGAGATCAAGCTGTAGAACGCCGGTGTTGCCCAATCCTTGCAAACTTCGACTGCTCCCTATTTCATGAGTAGCTCCATTTGCAAAAACTGGTTAACGGCGAAGACAGTGATAATATTCAGACATCATAAAATACTGGAAACACTTATCACCTTAAAAAATGTTGCATCAACAGTTTACTTAAATTTTCGAGGAAGAAAAGACCATTCCTCACAGACAGAATGCAACATGGAGTGAGTGTCAATCTAATGAACTTTCTCTGCTGTGGACTACTGAAGAAGAGGAACAGTGTTTTATTCATCGAAAATTTTTAAATAAACTGTTGATGCAATGTTCTTGAAGGTGATAAAAGTGTTGCCAGTATTTTACGATAGCTTCACTTCTTCTAGAAGCTCGGAAATTGGATTTCCCTAAGGTGGAGACCTCGCCAGCTTTCGCCTTTTTTCCAACTTTGAACGGTAGCCATGAGATATTACGGACAAGATCCAACGTTCATCTAGGCTTCTACATGTCTTTGAAGGCAGCCACCAACCAAGCTCTTGTGCTTGGAAAGTACAAAAGGAGATAAAGATTATCAATTGTTTTTCTTTACTTTTCACCTTCCCGCAGGAGAATTGGATGTTTATAAGCTTTGTATCGCCAGGGTTCTGAAAATTTGTCTGTTCCCTTCTCTTCTAGAACTGTGCCCGTAGAAGTCACTTGGTCTTTAAAGTGATATCAGCTGCCTGAAGATTGTTAAGACAATTTCTGCGACAGTTGTGGTCAGTTGAATGCAGGAGCATATTACTTCACCTCTGCACCTAATTGCAGGGTCTATTTTTTTTTTACGACTTCTTAAATAGCATCGAGGTTAGTTGTAATGCAAGTGTTCGCAGGTCTTGAATTAGTAGAAACCTGTTGCCGACGCCAGTTCTGCATTACGAAGAATCAGCATCAAATTAAACCCTGGTCTGAAAAATAGATGGCTTCGGCAGAGCAATCCGCTGCTTTTGTCATCAGCATGGAGGCGTTTTCGAACTTTTAATGGCAGAGTCCTTAAACAACTCAAGATCTGCTTCTGCTTCGCGGCAGTTTACATTACTCGGCATGGGATGTCGTCCTTATTCCCATGTGCTGAATACTCTGTAAAGCATCTTCAGAGCTCGAAGAATGTTAACGAATTCTAGCGATGCTGAATGTTGCAAAAAAATGTGCCTCTGGAAATGGTGCAGATTGGGATAGCCTGGCTTCTTTACCCTCACGTTAAAAAGAAAAGACACTAACCCCTTGCTCGGTGCTCCAACTGGACTGTCTAATTCCAAGGGGTTCCAGATCCTCTTAGCAATTAATGTCTCAGTAGTGCTGTAACGACGATCCTCTATCGGTAAAGGAAATATCCTCACTGCAAGCTTCTGTTTTCAGGCCAGAGCCAGACCACCGTCACACATATCGTGGTGTGGTGGGTAAAATTATAGCGTGATGGATATTTAAATTGTCCATTTAACATCTTTTCTGGGAATTGACCAATAAAGTGGGAATGGCTATTGCAGAGCTGGTGAGTTCTAGTCTTTTCTTTATAGGTTCTTTTCTACCAGAAAATAAAGTGATTTTCTTCAATTTCTTCCCCCACCACATCCCTTATTGTGCGTTTCTTCAATTATAAGTCCCATCTTTTTTGGGAGTCCAGGCTGTGCAGCGCGTAAGGTTAAGTCCTAGCTATGGTCCTGTGTTTAATAGTTCCACTAGTGACAGGAGGACGACGCAAGCAAAATTCGTTAGGTATTTACTCAAATGATAATGGAGTAATGGAGTTATAATACCCATAAGAAGCTTTAGTTCAAAATCCTTTTCAATATTTTCGTCTCATGATTAAAGGTTCAAACTAGCAAAAGAAAGACCTTCTTTTGCTGCCATATAAATTGCTTCCAGCCCTTACGGTCCCAAAGGGCACAGATATGAAATTGATCCAAACATTGAAAATTCAGCCATGAAAACTGCTGCTGCAATGACTACGGCAATTTAGAGTGCGAACAGCACTTTGAGTGCAAATGAGATTTATGTCTGTTCACAAAAATCTTCGGGGGCGTTGAACTTGTTGAATCGGAGGAAGGGTGACTGGGTGTGATTCCCCGCCCTGGGTGCTCCTCTAATCTGAAAATAGCCCCCTCTCTTTTATTAATGTGATGCCAACCTACGTCAAAATCGATGAAGTACGTCCCAAGATTCTCAAAAAAGCGGTGTCCAGCAGCTGGGGGAAAATCTAGGGGCCACCTTTAGGGGCTACTCCCACCAACTTGCCCAGCGAACCCCGGTAAACCCTGCGCACATCAGTAGCCAGTCTGGCCCTGAAATAAAGAATTTCAGCTTGAGGTTAGAGCTGAAATTTCACCCTCTTAAGCTTGAGGCACAGATGTTTGAAGGGACTGTACACAATTCTTCTTTTTGAACGGAGTTGTAAGGCCTTGGAATAGTCTTCCTTCGGGGCAGGTCGGATCGGCGAGTCTCAAATACACTCAAATGCGACCGTTGTGACCGCATTACGAAATAACAACTGCATCACTTTAAACCAGATTTTGGACATTGATAGTGGTGCATCTAGAGATGTTTTGTAAAAGAAAAAATTCGGAATCGGACATGTCGTTGAGGAAGAATGAAGGCGTCCAAAATAGGCCAAAAGCCAAGATTGTCATAGTTTTGTCAAAGCCGTCATAGTTTTGTCATGCAAAGTTTATTTTGGCAGGTCAAAGTTTCCCGATCAAACTATGACGTCATAAGCAGTTTTGAGGAATAACGAAGTATCGAGTAAACGAATGACGCTCAAACTCAAAAAATGTCAATACTCATCACATCAGTTTTGCGAATTTTCGATAGGCATTACCCGAAAATAAATATTTTCAGTCCTCCTATCTTCGTCAGGCAGCAAGAAACGTGTGAACTACAGTCTACATAATTGTATGCACTCTTCAGATGGATCGAATTCAATCAAGAACGATTCAAACTTGACGCGTCTGTGGCCCTCTGTATTTAGGAGGCCCACGATCCTCTCTAAGCTGCGGATGCCATTTAAAGGTTAAGTTGTTCTCCAAATCTTCTGCTGACAAGGAAGGATGGAAGGATTGCAAGAAAGGATGGCCCATGGAGATTAATGAGGGGTTGCCCTGCCAATAACTCATGTTCGATAGCAATTGACTCCAACCCCCTCAAGTGTCTGTCATTTTTGGAATTGGACACTAGGAGGGTTGATGTTTTGGCCCATGCTATCTTGTGAGCAGTGCCCATGTTGTGAGTAGCGATGCTGCTGGTAATCACTCTGTTACGGGTATCCGCCATGTGTTGCTTTACTCTTTCAACTACGCCCTTGTGTGTCCACATGGGACTCGATACACCTGAAGGAGTGTATCGAGTCCCATGTGGTGAGTGTGATAAAGTATATATTGGGGGACACCCCCCCCCCCCCCCACCACCACCACCAACCAGGGCTGTCACATGCATTTTGTCACCTTTTGCGTTCTTATTTGAAACGGAAATAAAAGCTTTCTTTCCTAAGGTCAGGAATAACTTTCTTGATTTCTTTACTAAGGTCAGGGATAAGGGTTATAGTGACGGAGAATGGTTGTTGGACGTGTAGCGTTTTTTTAAACACCCTGTAGTGCTTTTGCAATGAAAGTGATAATTTGTTAGGTTTGTTACACCGTTACACGAAAAAGGGAGATGTACGAGAAGTTTGGTTCAGTTCAGTGTGAAGTATTTTACAAGTACTGAACCAAACGAACACAACTAAACATAGCCGAACAAAGGATGCTCAGTTGGGTTCAGTATTTCACATGAGCGTGGATACCTTTTATTAAGAAACAGGTATTTAATAAATATATGCTTATTCTGAACTAAGGTGGTTTACAATTTATGAGACAGACTGGTTCGTAAGAAGTTTGTTTAGTTCCAAAGTGTTTGGTGTTCGGCTGATCTTAAGGTTTATTCATTTCGTGTAAATGGAATGTTCAGCCTTAGTCATTTACTATAGGCTGCAAGTTTTGGACGAAATGCAGCATGCCAATACTGATATCCTCACAGCCCTGTCTGAAGAATTCTTACTTCAATAAAAGTAGAATTAGTCCAAGAAAGCTTTATCTATTGTCATTGGGTGGGGAAGATCACTACAAAAAAAATATATATTTAGACTTAGTTTATTTTACCTATGTCTGCTGCACTCTTCAAGTAATCCCCCAGAAACGGCAAAATCTTCGGTAAATAAGGTTCAAGAGCCTCTGGAGGCAACAGTGTACACCACATTTCAAGGGCCTCAAGAGCCATTATTGCTAGAGGCAAATAACTAAGACCAAGTTTGAAGGAAGTCTAACAAACAAACAAGAAATATGGTTATCATCAGTCTATACATGCACAGAATGTTGTAAATAGCTGGGAAAAAAAAGTTTAATTTCTTTTTTAAATTTTACAATGCAAGTGCTGCCTTTTATTCTTAAAACACATGAAACACCTAATTTTCACTATGACTAAGCTTAATTCAAATCTTATCGCAAAAAATATCTCCCAGGTTCAATCATGTTTTGCAGAGACCAAAAATTCATGCACAAGTATCGTAAGATAACAAAAATATAGACATTATTTCAAAATATTCCTAATCTGTTACTATGTTAAATTGCTCCTAATGGACTACACCAATAGCTATTCATGGATTTAAATATTAAATCACTTTCGGCAATTCATATATCTATAGGCTACCTTAAATTAATTTCGCCTATGGTTTACAATTAATTGGACTAGATAGGCTAGCATTCCTCCAATACGAAAGGAAGATAAAAATATCTGTAATTTCCTTTCCAATAAGTATTCATTATTTCTTATAACATACCAGTATTGCGGTTTTAGCGCGTTTCTTTCATTCAGCTTAATTTTTATCCAATGATCGTGTTCATTTCAAATGAGCAGAAACATCGTACTAAATCCATACAGAAGCACAGCTTCCTTTTACCCTGGATATAATATTTACTTTGGAGACAAGCGCCATATTATCCTTAACCAATTTTTTTCTATCATCAAACTTAGGAATTACTGTCAAATGAACACACATAAAAACGCAAAATAATAAATACGACGCTTTAAAGGATATACGCTAGGCAGTTTCGGTTTTTATGGCTGGCGCTAATGTGCATCTTACTCTTCGTTCCACAACTTAGCAGTTAAATGCAGACGTTAGTCAGTTTTAGTTTACTCACGGACCAATATGACGAGGAGTCGTGGTTTATGAGAATTCATTACGCAGTGGCTGTCAAAGTTCAGTAGCTTGTATGGACCTTGCATCAACACCTGGTGAAACTGGATAGTTACGGAGACGGCTTTATCACACTCAGGGCTGAGAAAAGTAACAGTTCTTTCGTTTACTCCTGGACACTACTTTCTCGCAACAAGAACTCCGACAACAATTTGAAATAGTCCGATACTTCTACCGTGGAATTAACGCTCGGCATTGTAACGACATTTGAAATTCTCAACGAGTGAGGAGTTTTACTCAAGACGAACGGCAAGTTGCAAACAGACAAGTTCGTCCACAATGGCGTCGTTCATACTCACGTCCTTCTGCTTCATTTGATTCACATGGCAGTAGCTTTAGGTTAACGAAGGAAAAGTGCGTTGTATCTAAGTTGGGAGTGGCCACCTCCCTAACTTACATTGTCGGAGAAATAAAACGTCTTTCTGCACAACCGCCGAACCTGCCGTACATCAGAAGAATGATATGGTTAAGAATGCTTAAGAATGATATCTTAAGCACTCATTCGTAATTTCCACCACCAAAACGTCAGCGACGACACCAGCGCCACTACTCGGCAAAACCGGAAGTAAAGGAGCACCAAGGCCAAAACGAAACTAGCGCCGTTGCCAAACCGAAACTAGCATCATTACCACACCAAAACCCGCGTCGTAACTAATAACATTTAAAAAAAATTTACTACATAAATACATTTAAAAAAAAATAACGCTAATTCAACATCACACAAAGTTGGAAGCACGTTTTAAATTTCTTTCTGTACGATACTCATAATGGGATGGTTGCTATGTTTCTTCATTTTATTTTAAAGCTAACCAGTTCTCAATAGTTGTCACGCATTTTACATAATGACAAGAGACATTGCCACAATTCTTGTTGGCTCTTAACTCAAATGACTTCCTGAAATATAACCCTTTTAGCTCAATTTACATCCAGAGAAAAAGTCCGCAACACAATTATTAAAGAATAATTAAGAAGTTACATGTACGACTATACACGTTTTTTATAGAAGTTGGTATATTTAACAACGAAAGGGGACTTCCTAATAATTTGTCGTACACAGGTTGGTAGTAAAGCGAAAAATGTTGGCACAAAAAAATAAACTGAGGGTGCAAGCGACTCCATATTTTTGGCACACAGGTCGTGCACAGGTTGGTATTAAAAAAAAAACTGAGGGTGTAAGCAAATCAACATATTTTAGCACACAGGTCGTACACAACAAAAACAAACTGAGGGTGTAAGCACAAATCAACATATTTTGGCACACAGGTCGTACACAGGTTGATTTTAAATCAAAACAAACTGAGGGTGTAAGCGACTCCACATTTGTTGGCACACCTTTGCTTCACAGAATTGTACAAAGCACCATTTGTATATTTGGGTAAATTATTCACAATGCAATCTTAACAAGGCAAATAAAAAAAAAGACATCATTGGGGGGGGGGGGGGATGTTACCCCCTGACTTGTGCACCAGAGAAGCCAAACAGTTTTTAAAAAGTTTTTCCTTCATTCAACCAATTAACTGCTTAATACGGCATCAATTCTCTCAATGGATCAAGGTAAGAGTTAAAATATATCTAATTCAGTAATGTTTGATGTTAACGTAAAGCAAAATTGTTTATGTTTTTTTCTGTGGTAGTTGATAACTTTGATCCATTATTCACACCCTTATATTAGGTAAAAGGGAGTTTTGACCTAACTTTTCATGGATCCAGCAATCCACAGATGGTCTTCAAAACTGATTTAAAAGCTGGCAGGCTCATTTTATTCTGGCTTAACCCTTCTGAGTCGAACGCCATTTTTCACTTTCCTGTTAAAAAAAAGTCTACGCCGCAACATAGCTGCCATGAAGAAGTTGCATGCCTCACGAAAATAAATTGTAATAAAAAAAACTAAGCGGTCTAGGAGTATAAAAAATCACAGACGTAATAATTATATTGTATATTATTGAGCAAAAATATAATTGGGACCATCGCCCTATGTTGTCATTATTTAAAAACGCTAACCAAAGTTTCAACTTACAGTACTCGGAATGATAACATCCCACTGGATATTCTTTTGTCACAATGCCTGTTATTACTTCCGAAATCATTATTTTATGTTTTATTACCGTTAAAATTGTTTAACCCATAACCGCCTGAAGGAACTTTCAGACCCTTTTTTTTGAGTCCGGTCGGTTCCAGGATTCGAACCGGCATTCCCTTGGTTTGGAGCGGACGACACTGACCACTGGGCTGTGACTGCCCGCTTTGCTCGGGGTCCCCGGGGACCCCTCACAAAGCTCATGCTGGGACTTAGTTTTTCGCTGTTATACGTTGAAGGCGTACGTTCGTATCTAGGCGATTATGGGTTAGATTTCATTTATTTCATCAATATTCACGATCTTGAAAGCCGCGTTGAAAGCTCACTCCTGTAGGACGCCGTCACTCCGTAAACGCCATTATGACCAGCTGCCCGCAATGCGACGCACTCCTGCTAGCGCCAATGGACGTGCTCCTGCTAGTGCCAATGGACGCAACCTTGACTCGCTTCGCATGACGTCACTTGTGAACGGCCGAGAGTAACATGCCGCGAAAGAACGAATCAGCGCAAGATAGCAACACCATCTTAACGGCCAATAGCGCCGAAATTAAAACATGAACCCTAGCATGTAGTCGATAGTTTGGTATGTCCTTGTTAACTTTTTTGCCTGAAGAAGGTAGTGGGATGTTGGTGAAAATATGTAAATATTTTCTATATGCATATTATTCTACCAAAAATTCGCAAGACCACTTATAAACGAACTAAAGTCACAAGAAAACGCTAACTTTCATAACAAAAGATACTCACACTAGCTAAGACACTCAACACTAGCTAAGACCACTCAGTTTTGTTTCTTCTTTTCTGGCGTAGCATATTTTCACAAGGTCTTCAAAACATCGTTCCACACCGTGTCATACAGAGTCGGCTGTGTAAATGACTTTTGACATTTAACCAGCCAACTCGATGTAACATAGTGCTAACTGAAGTTCTGAAGATCAGGGGATGTGGGTTGCTGGATCCATGCAAATTTATAAGCAAACCTGCCTTTACCTACTATAAGCTCGAATTCTGCTCGAGAGCTCGAATTCTGCTCTCAGGTTGGCCGCCCCTGTTATGCTTCTTTCTTCGCCCGTCTTGAGACTTGTCAACGCCGCCTCACTAAATGGTGCCTTCCCCTCAAAAATTTGTCTTATGATGAACGACTTCGCAAACTAAACTTGACCTCAGTCAAAACCAGGTTCCTCCGGGGTGACCTTATCCTCACTTACCAAATTTTAAACCACCTTATTGACGTCCAGGCAGCCGACTTTTTTTGTCTCTCTCACACTTTGACCAGGGGGCATTCCCTCAAACTCTGTGGAAGTGTCTCCTCTGGTAATGTTCGGCACCGGTTTTTCTCAGAACGCGTGGTCGAGGCTTGGAATGCCCTTCCTGTTTCGGTTGTTCTTTCCACCTCGCTTGATGCTTTCAAAAGTAGGCTGGACCGTTTTCTTGCTTAGGCTTTTCCTGGTGGTTGGTCCTTGGTTTGGGTGTGTGAGTGTGGGTTTGGGGGGGAGGGGGGGTGGGTGCTTCTTGGCTTTTGCTTGCACCGTCGGGTTCTCTATTCTATTCTATTCTATTCTAAGGGCGTGAAAAATAGACCCAACCAATCACACAGCAAATTACTTGTTGAAATGCTGAGGGCATTTATTCTTACGATTCAGTACTCACCTGCATTGCAGAAACCAGTAAAGGTAAACGAATGATAACTATTTCTTTGGGCAAAGCCAGCAAAATTTGGAGACATGACACCAACAAATCATCTTTAAACTGATGGGTTCGGCCTAAAATCTGCGTGGTAAATTAAAAATAAACAGGCTCAAACAAGCAACCATCTAATAAAAGAGTAATGTAATGCTTCAATAATTAATTCTTAACACATGCGTTTCAATGCAACTCACTTCTTTAACAAATTTGCTGAATAGTAGAAAGCTAGTCTGCCGCTCCTGCCAGGGAGCTGCTCCCTCATCCACTTCCATTTGTGAATTGCTGTCGTCAATGCTAACATTCTTTAGCAGGGGAAAAAAATAAAGATAATATTTAGGCCTCTATATCCTCAACTAAAACTTCAACAAGGACACGGATATGTCTTATTTATTTAAAGCTGTACTGATCAGCTTTTATTCTGCTGAACAAATAGTAACACAACTGGTAAAAAAAATCGCCAGTATTCGACAGAGTGGTCCATAAAAAAATGCAAAAGCAAAAAATGAGGGGAAGAAAAAGTTGGCAGAGGAGAGAAAAAAAGTACAAAGTCCACACTTTTTTTATAATCATCTCTTTTACTTAATTCTGCCATTGCATTTTTTATCGAACATCCCGTACACTACTAAACTGATCGCCAGGGCAGGACCGATACACACTATTGGTTAGCAGCAATAATAAAACCTCCTTTTTCAATAATTTTGCCAAAATAAATTTAAGGATTTTGACATTCCAATACACCATTTTACTATTTTTTAAAAGTTTTCCAATGGCGCTAATTTGAAGCCAGTACTTCAAGTCGTTCAAGTTGTTTAACTAAAACCAAATTTCACTATATTTTTCAGTGTTAATAAAACTAGTCTTGGTTGTGTACCAGGCTTATTCACTTTCATCAGAAGAAAATTGTCTCTAGAAACGGCTGAGGATCACACCACACTCACTTGAATTCTAGTATACGCGACAAGAATTCAAGTGTGCGTGAACCTTTCTAGAGCCAATTTTCTTCCAATGAAGGTGGTCAATTGACATCAAGACTGTTTCACTTAAATTTTCTAACCACTGAAAATTTAAGTGAACTTTTCCAGATTGTTCATTTTTTTGGTGTTTGCATTAAATTTTTGTGTGTTTAAAACAAAGTGCGGTAATCACCTGGTACCAGTTTTTAAAACCACAAATCCGAAAATCACGAAATTTACTAACGAAGTAAAAAAACTGAAAACTGCAACAAGGTCAGCAACCAATAAGCCGACTGACAGTGAAGCATTTGGGGTGGTCTTGGCTTTAACAATCACTGCAGTGAATCTTCTTTCGTATGGGGAAAAACAACGAGCATGTTCACAGTGTGACAGCTAGAGAAAGAAAAATGGCCATTGTCGCTTTACGGCCCATTTTATAGGAGAGGTACGTGCATGCACATTGCGCACTAGGGTTAGCAAGCTGGCTACAATTACACACTTATAACTCTACGGAAAAATGCATTCGAGAAACAATGTAAATTTTCAGGTAATGTACATGTTTCGTCGGCAATAGAAACTAAAAGTTAGTACTTTAAAACAGTAGTGAAAACAAATGTTGTTATAAGAACATGAAACTTGTGTTTCAAGCTTTTTTACAATAATACTTTGTTTGAAAGCTAAATATTTCTCGTTTTACAGGTAACATGGCGATAGCTTTTCAAAATCAGCAGTACCTTGTTATCTATCGCTCTCCCAGTTTTAGAAACCCTTTTTTTTTCAGAGTTGTGCTGATGCCCTCCCCCCTTTCTGAAATATGTCATGTGGCTTTCTACTTCTGAGGCATCGTTCACAAGTATATACCAATTCAAAGTTCTTGCTGTTGTACAGCGAATTTTGACAAACTGAATGTCTCTGGCAGCACCAGAGAAATTCAGGGCTCTGGAGATCACCACGATCAACCTCATGAAAAAATGACCAAACACTCATGAACATTCAGCCGCCAACATACCCAAACATCACGCAACTAGTACATCCAACGCTAGCAGACTAACTGAGATACAATTAGAAAGTCAAGGACAACCCTCATCCCAGCACGCCTTATACAGATCAGTGTAAGAGCACCCGCGCTAAATGCAGTGTACACGACGCAAACAAGACAAATTTGAAAGTAAACCCAGTATGAACTAAAACGTCTGAAGAAGACAAACGTGTTGAATGTAGCAATTAAAAAAAAAAACTAAACCTTATAGTTTATCGAAAATTCGCTTAACAACAGCAAAAACAGTACTTTGCCGGTCCTCCTGCCGGGCCGGCTGAAAATTGTTTCTGTTGCCTAATAGGAAATATACAATACCTGAAAATTTGTAGCATTCTTCCCTGAAGTATGCTTCTCTCGCTGGAGTTTTAAAGTTGTCTCGAGCCGGCCAGCTGCGTAACCCACTCCTGCGCATGCGCAGGGTCCTCTATAAAAGCATTCGGGGGAGACCGGTCCGTCATCTTTTCTCTCTCGATGTGTCAAGTGGTGACTCAAGAGGGGAGGTAGGGTGGGTTCAGGTATTGTATATTTCCTATTAGGCAACAGAAACAATTTTCAGCCGGCCCGGCACGAGGGCCGGCAAAATACTGTTTCTTTTGCCGTTCGGAAATATACAATACCTGAAAATTTGTAGCATTTTCAGTAGACATGTCAACTCAGGTGGTGGGCACCCTTGACAAGTACGCTAGGGTTACGAGCTGGCTTACCCCCAAAAAGATACACTTCGCACTTTATTGAAAACAGATTGCAAACAGGAATTTGGTTCTCTTTCGTAAAATATTTGTGGCCATCAAAAGGGCCGTTTTTGTTTAGGTCTTGCTTCTGCTTCAGGACATCATGTTCGAGACATCGTGTTCAGGACATCTGCTTCCGAGATTCCGACTTCATGGTGTCTGTTTTCTGTGCTTAAGGGGGTTGGATGACATGTCTGGCTGTGACGATAGGTCCCAGACGATGTAATCTGTTTTCTTGGGTAGTCATGTCCCGGAAATAATGGCTTGTAAATACAGTTTGATTTCTCCAGGAGGCTGCTTGTAGGATTTCATTGATGCCTATATTGTTATGAAATGCCCAGGAGGTTGATATCGCTCTTAGTTTGTGCGCCTTGATCCTAATTTTGTTGTCAGTACAATCTATGTTGAGATCTTCGTAGGCACTGTGGATGACAGATTTTATCCATGTTGCAATCATTGCTGCGGAGGTGGTGCCGAAGTCAACTCTGAAGGGTAGGAATAGTTGGTTGCGGCCTTTACGGAATTCGTTGTTTTCAGTTCTTTTAGTATAGCAGCGAAGTGAACGGACTGGACAGAGGAATCGTTCAGGTTCTTCCCCAATTATGTTTGTGAGAGTGGGGATGACAATCCGTTTTGAGGGTTCAGACGGTCGTCATGTCTTTGCACGAAAGGATGCCCTTGGTCTTAAATAAATTGCCGTGAAGTTTTCGTGGAAGAAACAGCAAACCGGATCAATTGACAATGCTTGGATTTCGCTGCAGCGAAGGCTTGAAGCAAGGGTGGTTAAAAAGACAGTTTTGCGTGTCAGCAGGTTCAGAGAGCAGCTTTGTAGAGGTTCATAAGGGGCTTTCATTAAGGATTGTAGTACGATTGATAGGTCCCAGTCAGGAAAGGTTCTTTGTATGGAAGGTCTTTCTATTTCGAAAGATTTGATGAGGGTTGAGATGCGAAAGTCGTCCACAAGATGTGCTGATCCAGCTGCTTTGAAAACTGAGTTAAGGGCAGATCTGCATACCAGGATTGTAGACCCTTTGAGACCTTCTTTAAAAAGATCATTGAGGAAATTTAGGAGTTCTGGTAAAGTGGGATTGATCGGATTAACTTTCCTTCCGTGACACCAATGAAACCAACGTTTCCAGTGACTATCGTAGATTCTGTTTGTAGAGTCACGGATTGCTTTGCTTGCGATCCTGGATGCTTCCTCTTCAAAAATTCCACCTTCTTTGAGGAGTTGGGTGATAGTAGCCACCCGTGTAAGTGTAGACTGTTGATGTGTTGGTTGAGGAGGATGCCTTTCCTTTGAGACAATAGATCTGGAATTCCTGGTAGTCTTCTTGGATGGTCTATGAGAAGTTTTAGTAGAAGGGGAAACCAAGGTGCTGCTGGCCAATTTGGAGCTATCAGCAGGAATAGACCAGGCGTTGTTTGAATTCTTTGAAGAACTGTTGGGAGAAGTTTGAATGGTGGGAAGAGGTATGCGTGAAGGTTCTTCCATGGAAAGGTGAGGGCGTCCACTGTCCAGGCTCTGTCGTCGGGAATCGGACTGATGAACTGGGGAAGTTTGGCATTCTGTCTCGTGGCGAATAGGTCGATCATGGGTTTGCCCCAGAGATTGAATAGAGATTCGCAGATGGATGTCTTTAGAGACCATTCCCCGGAAGGTGGTTTGCGGCGAGACAGAGAGTCTGCTATTACATTGCGACTTCCTGGGATGTGGAGTGGTAAAATGGTTGCTTGTAGAGAGATGCAAAGTCGGAAAATTTTGGAAGTGATGTGATGGAGACGACGGGAGTGAGTGCCACCTTCTTTGCGGATGTAGGCGATTGCGGTTGTGTTGTCTGATTGGATTTGAAGTGTTTTCCCTTGAATGACGTGTTGGAAGTGGTGGAGTGCATGTAAGATTGCTTTCCTTTCCAGGATGTTGATATGGTCCATTTCGTGGGCTGTCCAAGTTCCTGAAGCTTCCACTTGGTTTATGGGAGCTCCCCATCCTTGTAAAGATGCATCTGTTAAAAGGATCAGGTCGGGTTGTGGTTCGTGAAGAGGGACTCCCTGAGATAGTGTCTTGATGTCTGACTACCAGAGGAGACTCTCGAAGGGGAAGGTTTCGTCCGTTAGGGATGTTCTGGTGGATGAGGGATGGACATTTTTCCAGTGATCGATCCGAAAATGATGGAAGGGTCTTGTCATCCATTTCCCGTAGGGGACAAGAGATGCCATGGAGTCCAAGGTTCCTATCAGACAGTTTAGGTCTGGAAGTGTGTGACTTGGTTTTTGACGAAATTTCCTGGAGGCGGATAGGGTTGACTCGATTCGATCTGGAGGAGGAGTGATGGTTGCAGATGCGAGATTGAATGAGGCCCCTAGGAAGATGAAGGACTGGGCGGGTTGAAGGCGGGATTTTTTTATGTTGATGCCGAAACCTAGATTTGAGAGGAGGGTCATGGTGAATTCTCGGTTTGTAATGAGTTGGTTGGGTGATTCGTGGTTGAGGATCCAATCGTCCAAATATGCACTTGCTGGATTTTGGTGAAGGTGGGCTAGAACAGGTTTTAGGACAGTAGTGAAAATTCTTGGTGCGGCGTTTAGCCCAAACGGTAGGGAGATGAATTCGTAGACACTTCCGTCGTACATGAATCGGAAAAGATGATGGACTGCCCGATGGAGTGGAATGTGAAGATAAGCATCTTCTAGATCGAGAGAAATGGTCCAGTCATTTTTGTTTAGATTTTGCCGGATGGTTTCGAACGTTTCCATCTTGAAGTGGTAATTTTCCATGAACTTGTTCAGTGGTTTCAGGTTGAAGTTTAGTCTTTCTCCCACGGATTTCTTGGGTGTAAGAAAAATGGTGCTGTAGAAAGCAGGTTGATTTGGATCTGGGCTTATTTGGATGGCTCTTTTTATGAGAAGTTCTTGAATTTCCCTGGAAAGCAGAGGGCTTGTTTTTTATGCAAATTCCCAGGGAGGGGGTGTGACTAATTTTGGTCTGGTCAGGAAGGTGGGATGAAAGCCGTCTGTTATGATGGAGAGTATGAACTTGTCGTTTGTGATGTTTTCCCAGGCCTGGCGAAAATGTTGAAGGCGGCCGCCTACTGGGATGGAAAGACGAGGTGTGTCATTGGTTGTGAGATTTGCAGTGGGATGTCTTGGATGAGTAGAAGCTGCGACGGTCTGATGTGGAAGTTCTGTTGCTGTTCTTTCCTCTTCCTCTGTAATTTGACTTGCTTCGAAAGGACCGATTGTCAGAGAGCTTATTTGAAGGCTTTGGGTCATCAAAGTGGGCTGGCTTTGAGGGATTAGATGAGTGAGAGTCGTTGTAATCCGATTCTTTTGGATTGGGACGAAAGGACTTCTGGCTTCTGAAAAAGGGTCTGTTGAATCTTGGCTTGTGTGAGGAATCCAAGTGTGGAGCAAGTTTAGGGATCAGACCGCGGAAGAGTGTGTCCGTTTCATGAATGGGCTGATTTCTCAAGATGTGACGGGTGGAGTCATTGATGTTTGTTGAAGTGTTCAGGGCTGCATCTCTTAAAAGGAAGGTCGTGTTGAAAACCGCCTTTGTTGACCAGTTCATGGAGTGGTAGACTGCAAAAGATGCCTTCTTGAAGAGCTGCTGGATAATGTTGTTGAGACGAGCTGCCTCGGGTTGACTGTGTTCAGTTGAGACCTTTTCGCATAATGCGTAGATTGCCGTGTAAATTACGTCAGCTTGAGAGAGCGCTCGAAGACTAAGACGGGTGATCTTGTCGATGTCTTTCAGGACTGCGGACGGAATATCGATTCGTCTAGGAATGTGGAGAGCTGTTCCGAAATCCATCTTTGCTTCAGACGTCAAAAACTCAGATTCAGTGTAGGTTCCGAAGTGACGTGGGTTTGCCGCGCCATCACCATAGGGGCGGAAGAACCAGTTTTCACGTCCAGGCTTGGGGGGAGGTGGGTCCTTGTCCAGTTCTAATGGTTCTCCTTTTCCCAAAAAGGTACCGCCGTTGCGTAGTAGAGTTGTGAGAAGTGTTGTCGACTGGCCAAGCATAGGACGGGATTTGAGAATCTTGTCTCGTTGACAGTATCCAATTCCTGTGGTGAGACCCCGATTTTTTGTTGAAGCAGCAGTTGTGGGTGAGGGTTTGTATAGAAAACAGTCTGGAATGGATTCTTCGACCTTGCGAAAAAGTTCGGATAAAGGGATCGATGAATTTTCTTCATCGTCGTCTTCGTCGGTAGTGCAGTTAAAAGTGGGCGTGACGTGATGTTTCCATTGAGTCAGAATTGCTTGAATGTCGGGAGGGCTCTTGTCGAGACGAATTGTTCAGAACAGAAGCAGAATCAAGATCAGTTTCGGCAGTGATTGAATGGTCAGGGCTGTTGTGTCGTCGTTTTTTATTCAGGGGGGCTGATGGACGGACAAACACAGTGTCATCTTCTTTTCTCTTTGTGGAATGCTTAGAAGATTTAATTCGAGAAGACTTGCCTGGTGAGTGGTGACGTTTGTGAGAAGATGAAAACGAATTAGTAATCCAATCTTGGGTGTAGGAAAGGCTGTGCGATGATGAAGGTGGCTTGTTTGTTCTTGACTTGTAGTCGAATTCACGTATGACACGATCCATTTGAGCGTGTACTTGCGATGCAGAAAGAGGCTGGTCTTGTGTGATAGACTGTCCGAATTCTTGGAAAAATTGTCCGGGTTTTGAGACGTGTGCGAAGGACAGTCCGAATTCTGGGACGAGCGTGATGACAGATCGAGTGGAAATTCGGATAAGGATCGATGCTGTTTAGAAGGTGACGATCTGTGAGAGTGTTTCCTTTTCTTGGCCTTCTTAATTGAAGAATGTGATGAAAGTTGGCCACATGGAAGTGGAGATGCAGAAGGAGACACTTGAACCGAAGGGCTGACAACGATATTAGGATCGACGGGCGACGGACTCCGAGGCGATGGGGCGGCCATCTTGTTTCCGGTCTCAGTCGTCGTTTCCTTTGAACGGGCCATGGCGTCGTCTGCTTGAGCGGGCGCTGGCAATCCGTGATCTTGAAAGTCGGACAGCAGAAGCAGGATAAAGGCGGAGCGAAAATCGGATTGTTCAGATCAGGATGGAGACGGAGTCGAAACTCGGATGGCAGAAAACAGGACAGGGACAGATGTCGAAGTCGGATAGTTGCTTGAGAATCAGTCGGCGTTTCAACAGGGCGAGTCAATGCGTTGTTTGCTTCAGCGTGCTTTGGCAATCTATGACCTTGGAAGTCGGACAGCAGAAACAGGATAGAGACGGAGCGAAAGTCGGACTGCACAATCAGGATGGAGCTGGAGTCTAAACTCGGATAGCAGAAACAGGACAGGGACTGATGTCAAAAGTTGGACTGTTGCTTGAAGAAACGAAGTCGGAGAGAAGCTGAAGGTAGACGTGTTCCGGCGACCGCTGGAGGGAAAAGATGACGGACTGGTCTCGCCCGAGTGCTTTTATAGAGGACCCTGCGCATGCGCAGGAGTGGGTTACACAGCTGGCCGGCTCGAAACAACTTTAAAACTCCAGCGAGAGAAGCATACTTCAGGTAAGAATGCTACAAATTTTCAGGTATTGTATATTTCCGAACAGCAAAACAAATTGAATTTTGAATTTGCATCACCCCGCTTTTTCACAAGATTTATGTAGGCACTCAATGGGCGATGACAAGCGATTTACTGTATTTCATTCAAGTTAATCCCTCTTAATCAAGGGATTAACTTGGCAAAAGAATTTAAGAGTCTGGTACCACGACTTCAAACAGCAAAGCACTCGACAGGGATTCTTAAGTTTTGTTTTGGGAAGATATCACTTTTTTTGGTCCTAATTGATGAAGTACAAATTTTTTTTCCTAGCATTTACGAGGTGAAAAGCCACATGAGTTTGCATGACTTGTACATCGTCGACAGGAAATCTAACCAATGTAACGTGTGTTCAATGTAGAAGCCAAACTTGAAGTAGTTAAACCTTGTTTAATGCGGAATAATCTTGACAAGATTTGGGTTACATTAATACGTTCTTTCACAACACAAGAATCAACAAGAATAGAACACTGGGCTCTGAAGCCCTTGACTTTTATATGCTCTGGTCGGATCCAGAGCTCCACCGGACAACCAATCAGCTGTTGAGTTCGTTAACCAATCCAGTTCTTACTTACAAGTTTTCACCAATCGTGGCCAACAATACTTGGCCACATTCTCCTGCATGTCCTACAATGCCCTTAAAATCGTGTTTAGATTGCTAGATAACTCAATTTAAACTTCCTCCCAAACTCTGTGCCAGCAAATAGCACATCAATGGCTAAGTACTCAATTTCAATATGCCACACCACATAGATTTCATTGCTCTTAGCACACCCTTAGCTATGTTGTTTACACTTTTATTTCAACAAGAAAACGCTACGCTGTGTTACTCTTCATTACTTATGTAGTTACGCGGCAAAATTTCAGCCTTTTCTATTGCAGCTATTTTCCTCAGAAACCTAAAAATAGCAAACTGCCTTAGCTGTAAAGACAGCATCTAGTGTTTGCCGTGCTCCTATGTTAACTAGATAAGACAGACGTTATGTGATCGTTGAATCCTGGTGGGAGCCACACTAACATGCATCTTAAAGAGTAAAATGACCTAACATAATATTTTGACGAATTTCCAAACAATTTAACAGCACTTGTGATTTAATAAGACTCTGCGCCCAGGACGGATAAATTAATTTTCACACCTAGAGAAGAATGCAATATTGAGAGAAGAATTTTCACACCTAGAGAAGAATGCAACAGGACATTAAGCAGGTGAGCTTTTCCCCAGTTTGTCTAAATGAATACAAGGCAAAACAAGTTAGGAAGATACAGCTACAAGGTAACCCGTACTGCTACCATTCAGTTTGAATCTCACCTTAAAGTACTTTATCTTTCGACAAATTTCTAAGCCAATGGCTATAAGCTTGTAGAGGCCGCTTACATATGGATAACTAGATAACCAAGAGTTAAGAGTTAGTCAAACTGCAAGTGACGATCAGGAATAGAAACAAAACTGCAACAATATAAGTAGCTGAGTCTATTTAGCAAACAACAAAAAATTACACTACTTACGTAGTAGATAACAGAATCAATTCTTGCCCGAATGTTAGCACCCAATGTTCGAACAAAGAGCAATGCTTCGTTAAGAGGAGATCCCTATAAAAGAAAAAAATAGAAAACAAAAAAATGCACTTTACATTTAAAACCTTTCAGCCAGTTCATATTAAAAAAATAACTTACTGGCAAAAGCAAACAAGATTATGAAGAATCTGAATATCTTTTGGATTGGACGTCTGTTCTTCAGCTGGCGGATCTGAAGATGGCTCATCCTTGAGTTGAGTCTCAAGAAACTAAAAGAGACATGTTAATGTAATTCATGTACAGTACATCCAACTGAACCGTGAACTTCTGTAAAAGTCACCTTGAAAGTCAAACAAAAACTGCCAATCGAACCAAATACACAGTAAAAAAAACAAAAGATAGAAAAGCCTTCAAGCGAGGCGCAAGAGACGGTTCCTTAGACTGCCCTTTTCCATCAGCGTAAGACTCGTCAACTTTTTTGGTCTTTACAACAAAGTTGTAATATAATCCAACTAAATTAGATATTTTCAACGTATATTTTAGATTTATTCAATTCAGTATCATTTTTTATTACGTTCATTGACTTTCTTATTGGCGGTCAACAAACTTCATGAAAAGTTGTGTTATTTGATGAAAATAACGCTAATTGATATCAAAATAATGCATGGTTCTAGTGATCGTAATTTCTAAACCATGCATCTCTGACTGTGCTGATTAGTTCATTCGTGGCACGTGACGTAAGCACATTGTGGCCTGTTATTAAGTGATGTCAACCAAAGCGAACCAAGCGCTAGCTAGTCTAAGTGCATCACTTGTGAACAGCTGGGTTCGGCTTCATGCGAAGCTAATACATCATTAACTTCAACGTTCCTTGTGCGTGCAGTATACAGCCAGCAAGGTTTGCCCACGAACGTGTGAGTGAATTATCCAATAGGGGGGAAGCAACAACCAACAGACAACAATCAACAAATTTAGTGTGGACTATAGGTTCCCTGGGCTAACGCCAAGGAACCTAAAAGAAAATTAGAGCACACTCAGTGTCAGTGGTGCAGCCAGAAAAAATTTTCGTAGACAGCAGCATTGACCATGGTGCCATGAATACGGCACGGTACATCCTGCGGTCGCCTCGCAACCACCAGTTGTGTAGACTAGAGTGCTGACTTTTGATCTTGCCATACTTTTGATTCAGGCCATGGTGTGTTGACACATCCTTGAGTCTGGTAACACCCTTGTGGCAGCTGCCACAAGTGGCACTGACAATTAGGGTTATGGCTAGGGAAGATTAGTAGCCCAGGGACTAGTGCTCATCAGCAACTGGTGTGAGATCGGGATGGACCAGGACATGAAATCCTTTAGGCTGCATTGCCACGAACACACCCCGGGAATGTCAGTTTTACAGCATGTGGTTAAGGATGCAGTGTGATGCACCTTCTTTTGCAGACTCTTTGGACATGTTCCCTGCTTCACACATTTATTGTTATTATGCTATTTTCAATCTTTTATTCTCCCTACTGTACCATGCGTCACGTTCAAAGCAAAATAAATAAATAAACAAAACAAGGTCTGAAGTAGTTACACTTCACAGTTATTATGTCTACCTTTTCCAGCACCACGCTCTGCACTCTCTACTACCCTACCCAACTCGTCTTAAATACTAAATGACCAGGAAGTACAGCACAACAACCCCCACCCCAAAAAAATCAATAAAATGGTGTATGAATAAAAAAATAACGTGAACAAACCTGTGTGTTAGCCTTCTGGTTGTAGAACCCTAAATCAAGCTTCTTGACGATTTCTAAAACAGACTTGATAATTTCATCGTAAGTAGCTCTCGTTACTGTTTCTCTGTCGGCTAATGGAATATTCAGATGATTCAGTTCCTATGTAGGGATTAAAAAATGTAAAATAAAAAAAAAACTAATAACAACAGCGAATAAATACCATTTCTCTACTTTCGATAGCAAACAAGGGTGAAGAGATCTTTGTGAGCGACAGCTAATTGATATGAAAAAAAAGAATAACGCCCTAGTTAAAGCTAGATAATTAAAAATATGTTGGTTTAACAGAATACTAACCTTCATCTGTACAGCATCTAAGAGCGACTTCCACATTGCCATATAGCGAGAATAAGTAATTTTTCTGGGGTCTGCCTCTAGAAACGGCAAATTAGAATCGGACGACTGGGTGGCAAATCCTTCAACTTCAATTGGATGAGAGCAGGTTCGTAATAAACCCTGGTACACTGCAAAAATCATTGATCAACAATTAACCTAAGCGATAAGGAAAAGAGCTCAAGTGCATGGGTACAAAAATGCTTCATTTCCTTTGAACTTATTTCGATGATGAAAAATTTCCAAAAACATTTCCATGATTTTTTTGTGCAGCATAATTTTTTTAATAAAGTTGTTATTTAAAAATGTTGACGTTTGATGCTTGTACAATGACAGCAGTAGTGGACAGCAGGGTGAGCAGTACTTGCAGTGGTGTAACTACCGCTCCTGCAGCCCCAGTAACTGCTAGAGGGGAGGGGGGGGATGATGGAGCACATTGGGCGTAAAAACAAACTATGCAAGATACGACCTAAGCGTTCACCAAACCCTTCAATTTCAAGCTCAACTTTGAAATTTCGTACAGTATTGCTCGAGCTACAGGCTTGGCATAATGTGATGGCTCTCGTCTCTTGTTTCTAACTTTCTCTTGTCACGTTGTCAAGGCACCCAGCTAACCTGGGTACATATACAGCTAAACCAAAAGGAGTAGTTTATTAAATTTTGACTAAGAGGGTTATTTCGCAAGATTTTCGTGTCGGACAATTTGCTAGCCCATAAAGAAACTTCCAAAATTCGATAAATTCTTTCTGACACGTGCTGTAGAAGATAATAAGAAAGTAGCCACGATGAAAAAACCCGATCAAAATAATTGTTATGTGCAGACTGTTGCAAGTGACGCAAGTTCTCTGCCCCTGAAAAATATCAAATACACCTAGGCCATTACAAGGTACACACTTGATTCGACATTAAGGTCTTTCATTATTAAAAGTGCTTCCTGCCAGCCAAATGGCCCGTTTAAAATAAACGCTGTTTCTCTATTTATCTATACTAGCCGGACACTGCATACTGCACGTGGTTCTTTTCCTCTCCCGGTGTTTGGTATCCTTAGGAAACTAAATCGCGTTTGGAATATTTAAGTGTTTAACTAACCCTTAATTTTACTCTTCCACAATGCGACCTAATGTGTAATGTGACCCTGCACTGACATATAAACATTCTGCCTGATGGAAAGTGGTAATGGGACTCCTTCTCCCCCCCCCCCCCCCGGCATACCAGTGTTTGACTCAATGCTGAAAAACCTATCACTGGTTTAAGTTAATTGCTTTGATTGTTCCCACCAACTTCGAAACAAATTACCTTCGGTGCACTGCAAAATTTTTGCAAGTTACCGAGCTATCAATTCTTGCGCTTGCAGTGATTGTTTCCATCCACTTTAAAAACAATTCAACTCCGCTCAGAAAGTCAGCATCTACGACATAAATGAGCCTTTCCATCGTATCAACTGCCAATTTCGATTGGTCCTCGAAATTAACAACATATCGTCGTTTGGTTTAAAGTTGTACGCTTTCAGTTGAAACACAGGTTTTTTTTTTAGCTCAACAACGAAAGTCCAAAAGTCAAAACCTGCAGGCCACCGACTATGCCATATTCCACGTGACCAGACACAGTTTGCAAGGTAGCAATGATAAGCCTTCTGCACAGCGATTATAAGTTTAAAGCGACTGTTGTACGTGTCGTCGCTTCGTTTAAAGTTGCATTGTTGCCGTTTTATGTCGGCAGTCCTCAAATCATTACAGTGTTAACATAGTAGACATGTCATGCAACACAGGCGTGGCGATCAAGACTCAATACAACTGGTGATGACCCAACGCCTTGTATGTCGACCACATCAACAGAAGCCGTGGCGATAGTGACAACTTTTACGGCAAGAAGACTAGTTTATACTGAGCTTTATGGGGGGGGGGGGGGGGGTTGTATTGTTTAGCCTTAGGTTAGGCTGGAAGGATAGAAGCATCATTAATAAATTCTCCTTTTTATGCCAAGGCACAGTTTTATTCAACATTGCCAGTTTTTCCACCATTACGCCATAGCCTTGAAACGTTTAGACGTGGTTGACGATGTCCTGTCCTTGCCGGCCTACGAGAATGTTCGAGGCAACAATGAGCGACTCTTGGTGCTGGTGCAGAAGGCTAGAAACGAGCATACGCAAGTTCGAGCGACGAAGCCACCATCTCGTTTTTTTAGCAGAGATGCGTTTGAGTTCGCTTAATCTAGAGTTAATAATTTGAAGAAATGAAAATGCAAAGAATTAATTTCGGGACGAAAAACTCCAAATTATCAAATGATGAGTTTGAACTGCTTCAGCAGAAGGATTAGGGTTAGGATCAAAGGATACTTCCCATTTCTTTTACAAGACTTATCGCGACTACTAGGCATGACAAAGCATTAAAAGTCGGGTCTCTTTTTTTTTTTTTTAGAATAAAAACAACTTCATTAATACCCAAACTCTTTTGAAACTAACATTAGGCACAACAAGCTGTTCGTTCAAATTTAAATAATATTAACGCAATTAATTGTATTATTTAGGTGTGGGATTCATCGTCGTCCGATCCCACCTTATCGTCTACAAGTCTTATATAGATTACCACCAAACACCTTTTTAATTTGCCAATCCAGGCAACTAGGCATCAAAATGGAATGTTTTGAAAACAGAGGAACGTTCAGAGGAGTTAGAACGACTATGGTGCAGAGCATTGTGATCCAATTTCTTCCGGGAATGAAGGATTTTACGAATGGTGGCACATTTTCTGCAGGCTGGTACAAAACACAATTTTACAGGTGTGTACACGTCACAAGTTCAAGGGTAAAATCGAATATTTCCTCCGTTATATTTGGCAAGTAAAAAGAATATTTTGCCGGCCCCCGAGCCAGGCCGGCTAAAAATGGTTTCTTCTTTGCCTAAAACATACTTAACCTGATTATTTTAGCATTACATTGTCTTCAATGGAATGATCTCTGGAGGTTTTTCGGTTGTGTGTATCCGCCTGCTTGCATGTTCCCACTGCGCCTGCGCGACACAGTCCTCCTGTATATAAAGCGGCATCATGGCCGATGTCGGCATTTATTTTCCTCTCAATCTGTCAGGAGGTGACTCGAGAGGGGAGGCATGGCGGGCCCATGGTTAAGTATGTTTTAGGCAAAGAAGAAACCATTTTTAGCCAGCCTTGCTGGGGGCCGGCCAAATGTTCTTTCCTATTTGCCAAACAACTGATAACTGATAATTTTAACATCATCAGTTGACCTCGTCAAACGTGGTGGCGGGCAGCGATCTGACGGGGTGCCCCGGGATGCAAGCAGGCTTTCCCCAAAAAATACGTGAATTTCGCACTTTATTCAGAACATGTGATGAAACAGGAATTTGGTTCACTTTCGTAGCGTTTGGTGGCCCTGAAAGGACTGTTGTTGTAAGAGGGGTCTTGCTTCCCTCTATGGATGGCTTGCTTCCCTCTGAGGTGGCTTGCTTCTGCTTCATTATGACTGTGCTTAAGGGGGCTTGACCACAGTTCTAGCTGCGACAATAGGTCCCAGTCGGTGTAGTCCTTTTTCTTCTCTTGACATGTTCCTCAAGTAGAGGGAGGTGAATGTCGTAGAATTACGCCAGGAAGCTGCCTGTAGGATCTCTTCTAATGGGACGGCGTTATGGTGTGCCCATGACGTGTAAACTGCTCTGACCTCGTGCGCTGTCGCTCTTTCCCTGCTCAGGTTTGCTTTGTCGTAAGCGGTGTCGATGGTTTTCTTGACCCAGTGGGAGATCATTGCTGGTGAGGTTACGCCTGTTTGTAGGTCAACTGGAAGGAAGAGTTGGTTTCTGCCTTTGCGGATGTCTTCGTGTTGGGTGCGGGTGAGGTAAAACCGAAGTGCTCGGATCGGGCAAAGGAGACGTTCAGGTTCATTTCCTGTTAGCTTGGAGAGGGCTGGGAAGGTGATTGGTTTTGGTGGTTTAGATGGTTTTTAAGTTTTTTCACTGAAGTCTGTTCTTGGGGTGAAGTGTTACAGATGTGAATTTTGGGCTAAAAATGCAAAAGGCTGGGTCTGCGGACAGTGCCTGAATTTCGGAGCAACGAGCGCTTGCTGCTAGTGTTACTAGGAAGACGGTTTTCCTGGTTAGGAGATGCAGAAAGCAGTCTTGCATCGGTTCGTAAGGGGCTTCAATTAGGGATTCAAGTACGATCGATAAATCCCAGCCGGCAACAAGTTTTCTTGTTGAAGGACGGTCGTTTTCGAATGAGCGGAGGAGTGATGAGATCCGATAGTCTTAGAGGAGGTTGGTTTTGTCTGCTGCTTTGAAGACGGAATTTAGGGCTGAGCGGTAGACCAGGATCGTTGAGCCTTTGAGTTTTTCAATGTCGAAAAGGTCGGTGAAGAATCTTAATAATTCTGGTAGAGAGGGATTGATTGGATTAATTTTCCTTGTGTGACACCAATGAAACCATTTGGACCAGTGACTGTTGTACATTTTATTTGTAGAGTTTCTTGTGGCCTTTGAGGCAATTCGGAAGGCATTGTCTTTATGAATTCCTGCCTTTTTGATGAGTTTGATGATAGTAGCCACGCGTGAAGGTTTAGATTCGCCAGGTTTGGGTGTCATTTCGAGCTTTTTTGTTGTGACAGGAGGTCCGGCTGAAGAGAGAGGCTTCTTGGAGAGTCGACCAGTAGAGATAGTAGCCGAGGGAACCATGCTGCTGACGGCCAAAGAGGGGCTATGAGGAGGAATAGGCTTTCGCTTTCCTCGGCTTTGTTTAGAACTTGTGGAAGAAGTTTGAATGGTGGGAAGAGGTAGGCGTAAAGGTTGTGCCACGGGTATGTCAGTGCGTCGATTGCTATGGCTTGGTAGTCCGGCATCGGGCTGATGTAGTGGGGAAGTCTGGCATTGTGCTTCGTGGCGAATAGGTCTAGCATGGGAGTTCCCCAAACAGCGAAGAGAGATTCGCAGATGGACTTCTTGAGGCACCATTCCCCTGTTGGGGGTGCGCGGCAAGACACTACGACGTTCCTGTTCCCTGGAATGTGACGGGGGAGCAGTGTGATGTTGTTTGTGATGCAGAGGTTGAGGATTTCCGAAGTGAGGTTGTGGAGTAGCCTGGATTTGGTGCCTCCTTCTTTTTGTATGTAGGCCAAATCCGTGGTGTTGTCTCCCTGGACTTGAACGACTTGATTTTTGATGTGTGGGAGGAAGTGTTGTAACGCAAGGTGGATTGCTCGAAGTTCAAGATAGTTGATGTGGTGACCTCTGTCTTCCCTCCAGGAACCCGAGATTTCTAGGTTGTTCATGTGGGCTCCCCAACCCTGGTTTGATGCATCGGTGAAGATGAGTTGGTTGGGGGTCGGTTCGTGAAGCGGAGTTGTTTTGGTTAGGTTTGTTACGTCTGACCACCAGAGCAGGCTATCTTGAGGAAAGTCTTCGTGAAATGGAAATCGTTGATCTGGGTCGAGGAGCGGGTTTGACCAGTGGTCGATTCTGTGGTGGTGAAAGGGCCTTGACATCCATCATCTGTATGGAATTAGGTTTGCCATGGAATCCATTATCCCGATGAGGGAGTTCAATTCGCGAAGGGAGAGGGTCGTTTGGCGCTGGAAAAGGCGAATGTGTTGGAGAAGGTCTCGTACTCTTTCGAGAGATGGAGAGATCATGGCTGATGACAGATCGAATGAGGTGCCTAGGAACGTGAATTGCTTCTGGGGGGTGAGCCGTGACTTGGAGTGGTTTACCCCGAAACCTAGTTGATTCAGTAGGCGAATGGTCTTGTCCCTGTTGCGGAGGAGGCGGTCTGGGTCGTCGTCTTGAAGAGCCCAGTCGTCGAGGTATGCGCTGGCCTAGATTTGATTTTGATGGAGGTGTCCGAGAACTGGTTTTAGAACCATGGTGAAAATCCTTGGTGCAGCATTTAAGCCAAAGGGTAGACAGCGGAATTCGAAGGTCAGATTGTTGTAGATGAAGCGGAAGTATTTCGTTGAGGACGGGTGGAGAGGGATGTGCAAGTAAGCATCCACTAGGTCTAGGGAGATGGTCCAGTCGTGCTGGCTGAAGGATTGACGAATGGATTCCAATGTTTCCATTTTGAAGTATGGGTTGTCGATGAATTGGTTTAGGGGTTTTATGTTGAAAATGAGGCGTAGGCCTCCTGTCTTCTTTGGCCGTGCAAAGATGGTGCTGCAGAATCCCGGTCATGGGTTGTGGCATTGTATGATTGCGCCTTTCGCGACAAGGTGGTCGATTTCGGCCGAAATGGGAATGGAGACCGGTGATGATAGGTTCCGTGGGGGGTGGTTTGTAAGAGGGGGTGGAGAAATGAATGTTGGATGAAAGCCCTTCTTGATTATTGCAAGGATTTCGGAGTTGAGGGTTATTTTCGTCCATGCAGGATAAAAGTGGCGGAGTCTTGCACCGACCGGGAGACAGGAGAGATTTTGGTAGTCACAGTTTTCGTTGGGAACTGCGGCCGCCGGGGGATGAAAGACGGCTGCGGCGGTCCGGTGTAGTCGTGCGCTTCTGATGTGTTTTCGGGATGCTGCGTGGCCGTCCGAGTTGATCAGGCCGAAAGGGCCGGGTCTTCTGGCTGTTGTCTTTCCGTGGTGACTTTGGATGGTGGGGCGGCTTGTTCCAGTCTTCAGATGTAGGTCGGTATTTGGGCTTGCTGGACTGAAAGGACGAACTGTCTTGTCGAAAAGGCTTGGGCTTCCGAGAAATGTCGAGGTGAGGATCCAAAGTTGGGATCATACCATGGAAAAGGGAATCCGATTCATGAAGCGGTTGGTTACGGAGGCAGTGTCTGGTTTACTCGTTCGAGTTGTTGGCAGTTTTGAGGGCGGCCTCGCGTAACAGGAGTGTGTTATTGAATAGAGCACACGTTGTACAATTGAGCGAGTGGTATATAGTGAAGCTGGCTTTTTGAAAGAGCTGTGTGGTGAGTGACGAAAGGGTGCGGATTTCTTCTGGCCCTTCGTCCTCGGTGAGCTTTTCACTTAAGGCGTTGACCGCGGTGTTCAAGACATCTGCTTGTGAGGCGGCGCGAAGGCTCATCCGGAGACACTTGTCGTTGTCATACAAAACGAAAGAGGGCACCTCGATGCGCTTCGGGATGGAGAGAGCTGTGCCGAAATCCAGCTTGACTTCACCACACAGAAATTCACATTCGGGGTAGGCGTCGATATTTCTTGGGTTTGTAGAGCCGTCGGCAAAGGACTGGGAGAAGCTTGTTTCTCGGCCGGGGCGCGGAGCCGATGGTTCGGTATCTAACAGTAAGGACTCGCCTTTGCCTAGCAGAAGATCGCCAATACGGAGGAGGCAGGTGAGGAGCGTCGTCGATTGTCCCAGGATGTTGCGTGGTGTGGCATCTTTGTCGCGAAGGGCAAACCCAAAACCCGTCTTGAGGCAGCGGTTGATGACTGGAGCATCGGCGGATTGCGATGGTTTATACAGGAAGCAGTCCGGGACCGTTTCTTCTACCGTCTTTAGAAGAGAAGCCAGGGAAATTGTGGGGTCTTCCGTGTTTTCGTCGGGGAACTGGATGTGCCTGGCAGGAGTCGACGGAGTTGCGACTTCTTTTGTCGCGAAAGCAGGAGTCGCGAAAGCAGGGTTTGTTGAGGGCGCAAGCCTACGCTGCTTGGCGGGAGAGGGTGGAGCGGGCGACTGACGTTTCCGGCTGTCGTGGCTTGAGGTAGAAGCGACCCAGCTGCAAGTATCGGTTCCGATTGCCGACGAGGTGCAAGAAGGGGGAGGAGCGTGGTGTGATCTGGCATGTTGACGGAAAACAGAGTCGACTAGGATGTGAGCTTTGCTGCGAGTGACGCTGTAGTCACGACGTGACGATTTGGATGAAAGGTCGACGGGAGAGTCCCGGAAAGAAGATGCGTCTTGCAGCTTCCTTTTCGCTTCCTGGACAAGCGCCTTGGCTTCCTTGAGAGCCGCGACGTCAGGCGGCGGTGGGGTGCGTTGTCCGTCATGGAGCGGTGAGTCGTGTTCTCCATTCGCGACATCGTCGCCCAGTTCGTGAAAGGAAGGCGGGGGAGCAGGTTGGAGTGCAGCGGTCGGAGGTAGAGCAGTCGCCAGAAGTGCAGCTGAATCTTCGGAAGTTGCCATCTAAGTCGCGAAAGCGAAATCCAAATTCCAGAGATCAACGTGGTGCATAGAACCTCATGGAGGAAACTGAATGCCGACATCAGCCATCATGCCACTTTATATACAGGAGGAATGTGTCGCGCAGGCGCAGTGGGAACATTCAAGTAGGCGGATACACACAACCGAAAAACCTCCAGAGATCATTCCATTGAGGACAATGTAATGCTAAAATTATCGGGTTAATATGTTTGGCAAATAAGAAACAAAAATTTACACGAAATTTCCAGAGCATAAAAGCATCAAACTGCACAGGCCGACTCTCAAAGCGAATGTGAGGAACCAAGACAGCAGAGCATGCTGGGAGCACGGATGACGCCATCTGGTAGGAGAGCTACGTAAAACTTCTTTAATTTCATTTAAGGCTAAATGTGGGCATTTGAGCAAAAATAAGCAATTTTAGCAAATACCAGAGGGAAGTATTTTTCAGATTGTAAGAAAACTATTTGCATACAGTGACCAGCACGATCCATTGAGCACATCTTGCCTGTTATTAACTTATTATCCTAACAAATAAACAAAAAATGTGCAATCAAACTATTTTCACCAAATACTCTTTACTTCGCTCAATACTAGACTTTCCTAATTCCAACTCGGCTCGGCTCAACTAGACTAAAAATTAAAATTATTCTACTCACACAACCCCAAAATAAAGGAAAGAACAACTCGCAGAAATTCTGCAATTGCATAAAACAGGTATTAGTATACTCAAATACTGGAAGGTTTTTTCTCACAGTTATAAAGTTGCAAAACAAGTATCCATTTGAGAATATGTTACTGTAATTTTACATTGCTGGCTGACCATTGGTTGCTTACAAACAGTACCATCGATGCATTTACATTACCGAACAAAGGGGAAGGCAGAAAAAATGAATAGCATGATAACATATTTACCAATTCTATTCAAGAAAGTCTGAAATGCTGATCCCTTGGAATAAAGAGCAAGAAGGATAGTAAGTAAAGCTCGATGACACAAAAACTGACGCTTCGGATTAATTTGAGGATAATTTTCCATCAACAAAACTACGAGACGCTCCAGAGACACAACAAATGATTCGTTGATCTGTAAAAGAAAGAAAAACCATGTTAACTGCCTATCATGAAACGTTTTCGTTTCTATAAAATTTAATACCTTTGTTTTTCATTTTGTGATTACTGTAGTTTTGAAGCTAAAATTCTGTCATCTTACGTGCAAGAATATTGGCTAATGTGTTTGGGTAATCAAATAAAGTTTCAACAAAATTGAAACAAAAGTAAAGCTACGTAGATAGAATTTTACGAATTTTTTTAGTAGTGTTGGAAATTTAAACACCAGGCAATGGGATATATTACCGTAAATCGCCTATTAAACACCTTAGGAGTTACCGTAAATCGCGTATGTGACAACCACGCGAAGCTGACACCCACCCCCCTAAAATGCTTTTAAGATTAAAATCATGAAATAAAAGAGTTGATGCCCACCCATTAAAAAATTGTCGGTTTTCTAATGCAAAATATATAAAACTTCATAAAATTTAACAAAATCAATGTTTTTATCCCTTTAAATCTAGGCTTTTTCTGCAGGAAAATTTATTTAGAATTTCATACATTTAACAAAACAACTTTTAATTCAACACGATTTAAACCAGCGTCAAAACGATTCACGGAAGAGTGATTGCAACTTCAGAAGTATTGACAATATTAGGCCTACGCGATCGATCATTGACGTACGTGATCTGGATTCAGTCTAGCGAAAATGTAATAACTTTATTCTCGTTCATTTACACACTTAGTTTACCAGATCACCTCCCTTCCATTATGTACATAATTCACAGTTAACACTAATTTCTAGCACAAACAAACCTTCAAAACAGACAACGCGGTTCGCGACTGGGAAGCGTAAGTATTGACACAAATCTTTCCAATAGTTGCCAAGTTGGCATAGTTTTCCGTTTTGTTGTGTTGTGTGTTTTGTTGACGTCAACACAACTAAGAAAATAAACATGGCCCTAAAACTCCGGGACGGGGTAACGCAAAGGTTTTAAGGGCGTTTCACTAGGTTACCTGTAAAATGAGTCAGTAGTTGTACGTGAAAAATCATTTACGCTGAAACCTAGCTCACCCAAAAACCTGATAATCCGATAACTTTTTTTTAGCACATAATTAATCATAAATATTTTCTGTTTCCAATGTTAACAAAAAACTGTAATGAGCAGTTTACCAAAATATTCCAATTCACAATGCCAATAATAATCAAAGAACTTAACAAAAAAGAAGAATTTAAATGGTCTTTCTTCCAAAATCCAGCATACAACTTTCGTAGCCACCAATGCAGTTTGCGACGTCATTTTCCATAAGTTGGAATCTTTTTTCCGTTTGTTCTGGACCGAGTCATCCACCCCGAAATCAGTCTCTCCAGCATGGACGGAGATTTATGCCAACGTAATACCAACTTCCTGAAAATGTCGCCTCAAATGTGCGTTTCCAGAGAGTGAAACGTGTTGGCGGTTACAAAGATTTGTGTGGGTAGAAATTAGTTTTAAATATGAATATGTTGGGTTTTCGAAAAACGAAAATCTCATAAACTAAATTTGTGAAAAATGAGCATAAAGGCATTGCTATATTGAATCCATGTCATGTATGTGAATGATCGCATAAATCTATTGCCAAATTTTTCGTGATGGATAAACAAGCTCCACTGAATCGCATTGGTTTTGAAAAGTAGATTTTGTTAAATGTATGAAGCTCTTAGTCAACTCTGAAGAATCAAAACAGCTATTTAAGGATAAGTTTGTCTTCTTAAACGCATGAAACTTTCAGCAAATTTCAGCAGAAAAAGGGCGTTTAATGAGTGGCGCTAATTACACTTTCACGATTTTGACATTTTAGAGACATGGTAGTTTGCTTTGCCAGGGCGATTTACAGTATAATTTTTTTTCCCTAATTAACGCATTTTTCGTATGTAAGCCAAAGAGATTTTGTACTGTTCAAAATTAGATTAAAGGTTTACTCACTCAACTTGGGTTTTCACGTCGGCAAATTTTCGATCCTTTTCTCGGATAATGTTATATACATTATTTACGCATATTTCACGTAGTTTTTGGAGCACTACATTCCGTCCTTCTTCTTACTTGTTGTGGTTGGTGGTGGCCGTTCTGCGAGTTTGAATTTAATTGTTTTATGGCCCCTGTTGGGATTGGGCCGGCTTGTGTTTGATTCAGGGCTGGGATGGGTTTTCGTTGTAGGTGGTGGGAACGAGTGCATTTACATTTCTGAAGGAACTTTTGGTGAGATGCAGGGGGTTGGTTTTTGGAGCGCTATGGCGATGGAGTCTAGGGCTTGACTGGGGTAGAGCTTTTTCTCTTTAAAAAGGATTTCGGTGCTTTGGAAGTCGGGTAGGTGGCGTGTATCGACGAAAGTAACTGCTAGCCTGTCATTTAGGTCAAATTGCTGAACAGCTGATTTGTGCTCAGCATTTCGAGTTTTGATCATGCGTTTAGTGAGGCCTACGTAGGTGTGAGGCACTGTAGGCATGGAATGCGGTACACAATATTGGATTGTAGGGTGGGGTGGATGGGTGGTGGCCTTGGTCAAAATAGTGTTTTAATGTTGGGGGGGGGGGGTGTGGAGGACCTTGTGCGGATGTTGGTCTCCTCTAGGATGCGTCGGATGGGTACGGAGATAGATTGCAGGTAAGGGATGGTGACTGTTTTAACTGGTAATGTACTATTTCCTTTTTTTTAGCGTCTCTGGGCCAGGCCAAAAACTCGAAATCTTCCTCAGACAACTCCTAAAACCTCTGATCACCAGTAAATATACTATTGAAGGTACCGATAAACTTATTTACAATTTAATAAAAATGGTAATTCCCGAAGGATACGTTCTAGCATCTTTCGATGTTATCAACCTTTTCTCTAGCCTACCCAGAGAAACTACATGCAAGGGATCGACCGGATACCGTTTTGCCGGATCCGGGTCGGTTCCGGATAATTTGATGTCAGTGTCGGACCGGTTCCGGATCCGGGCCGGTACCGGATAATTCACACACAAAAACGATATAATGTTGTTTATTTTTTCCCCTTATAAGTTGCAGCTATGGTGTTAATTTTCGCTTTGTTTCACGTTACTTTCTTACATTAATCACTTAGAAGTCTTACGCTATTATGAGTACCAGTATAGTATAACTGCATGTGGCTACAGAACAGTTTTGAAACAGTCAAACAAAGCACTCATTAGGTTAATCAATCAAAAAACATTTTTCTAGCTGAAGGATTTCTTATTGATTAGCCTACTGCTTCATTTCGAAAAATAATTTGCAAAATTTTGCAATATTTGTTAAACCAGTATTTATGTAGTCTATGGTTGCATTAAAAAAATCAAAATCACAACAGGTTTTTTATTTCAGCTTTTTTACGTTGGTATTTCGTTCCATTTTTTTTTTGCTTTCATTCCGTTTTGTATTGCGCACAGTATAATAAAGAACGAAAGCCAAAAAAAAAAAAAAGAACGAAACCAACATATAAAAGCTGTATTTATTTTTTTTCATTTTATGAACAAAACAGTCTCGACTCTTGCAACATGGAAGTCACCTTTGGTTTATCATGCTATTATTCCTTGCTAGTTTTTGATGCCGTCTTTGAACCGTCTTGCTTTTAGAATTTAACCCCTTGGCGTCCAAACCACGGTTTACCGTTACTTTAAAACCTTTCTAAAATTCCAGATGCATTCTCGATTCAAGTCCCGTTTGCAAAGAAAAACCGCCATTGCATACAACAGAGGTGTAATTCAGACTGAATTAGGTACTTTGGCACGCGTATTTTGGATTTATTTAATTTAAATATCATCTTTTAATTACCTCAATTGATGTTTTTGTTCGCCGTGTCGTCAAAATTGACGTTAAATTGACGTGTTTGCTAAAACTAGCCCTTGGTTCAAGCTGTCGTAACACAACAATGCAACAAACGGTCGCCATCTTCGTCCTGTTGGAAAGCTGGGATTCTCTGATTGGCACGTAATCACTCATCGCAGCGGGGCCAGTTACAAGTGACGTCACGTGAAACGAGCCAAGGTCACAGCCATTGGAGCTAGCAGGTGCGCGTCTCTTGGCGGACAGCCGGCTAGGAGTGGGAGCGCGATGGCGATAAAACAACTTTAAACTTTAAACTCCTTCTACAAATTTTATAAAAGGATACCAGAAGCCATAAACAATGCTGTAATGGAAGAATAACCAGAGGGCGTTATCATTTCAAGGTCTCCCATGTACTGGAACAGAAGGTGAATATTTTCGTAAGCGCATTTACGTAGTCGAACTTCAAAAATGAATTAATATGCTATTCATATCGTCTCACATAATGGTTTCTCGTTTTTTTGCTAACTCAAGTCATAGTTTGAGCACGAAGAATGAAATTATCATCATTAAAATAAAAACTGTTCAAGCAGCTTAACCCCTTAATGACGGGTGCACCCAAATGTGCTCGTTTATAATCATGGTTTCAACTAAACAGCTAAAACCAGCAAGCGGCGACTACTGTGATTTCCAAAAGACATTAGAAAGAAGAAACACTTTTACACAATACCATGGAAAACAAAAGTCCACTTGAATTTTCGGTGAATAAAACGTTCACCATTCTCAGAAGAACACATCAACAAAAACTACCAACTACATGTGGAAGCTGTTCCAAAGCGTGTCGACAAGCAAACCGGTAAACTGGAACCCGCTCTACCACTGATCTCTTTGTGTAGGAGTAGCCACTTTTAAACTCATTTCTTCCCCCCCCCCCCCCTCACCCCTTTGGGGCAAGGTGGTTATTGTTTAAACTCTGGGGTTTGCTTTAATTAAAGTTATCGGTAAACTTGCTGGCTCTTGCAGTAGCAGCGATTTCTTTGATTTAATGCATGTTTTCAGATTGCTGTTTAGCAATGTTGTTTTACTAGCCTATATCATAAGCCTGTATATGCCTATTTGAGTTTTCTGCCAACAGTAATGGTGCTGGAGTTTAACCGCTATTAAAATACCCCCAAAAATAAATGTTATGTGTTATGTGTATGTTTGTTTGTTTCCCTTGGGACTGTTTAGTTCTTGCTGAAAAACAACATGAGATTTAAATCAGCCATTTAATTGCATGTTAGGATTAATTTGCCTGGATCCCAGTCTTCCAAAAATGTTGATGGTCGTATCCGGCCAACTTGTGGCCTAAACTAAGGTAGTTTTAATCCAATAAAATATTGTTGCTTTGACTGTAATTCCATGCCACTGTATTTTATGTTTGCCAAGTTGATCACTGTAAAATACGAACCCTTTACGGTATAGCTTCGCATGGAAAAATACCGGAGCTTGTCTCCATTTGCTGTCACGAAAGTGTGTGGGCAAAAATTCGTAACCGAAAATGTCGAACTGTATTTTTTTGATTTGCGTTTCGCTGATACTCTAAGCTTTATTTTGGTGGGCCACATGTGTAAATCGATGGAACCATCATAGAGATTCAGTCGGTCAAAGTCGAAATTCCGTAGTGCAAAACCGCATCGTAACGACTTTCCAAGATGGCAGCCATTGCCATAGTCAGCGAAATTCATGTCGCGATTTCTCCGCGAATTTTGACTCGATTTAAATTCTGTAAACACCCGAATGTAGCTCTCTTAGTCAGGGTTTAGAATATGGTTTTTATTATTTAGTATCTAAAGCATTTAATTTAAATCAGAAGCGAATGATTAGCATGGCTCAACATTGGGACAGTGTTTTGGTCCTGGAACGCCACAACCAATCGGCACTTGTTTTACAAATTTTGGCATGCCAATCCTGACCCTTCTCCTACAGGTCCGCGGTTGCTTGTCTATATATATATTACCCATGGACGAGGTGAGGTACCACTTAGAGCATTGACAGCCTGGGTGAATCCAAGCCCAAGCCTAGAAGTTAGGCACGGCTGAGAAGGCCAGGCCTAGAAAGCAGCTACGATGTATAGTGTTGTCTACTGCTAGACACAGGTAACCTAAAACTTCTAGTTAGGGTTATGAAATAATTTTAAAACTACAATCTTCTTCCATAGTCGCACAATTTCATACATAAGACACTCAACAGAGTCTTGCTAATTTTCGACAGCAATGCTACCGTTATCATCAGGCACTTCAAAGGAAAAATTAGGATCCTGGTCATATTCTTGCTGTTTACAGGAATTTGAATTTGGCAGAACATGTAGCCTCCTGTATTTACAAGGTAGTGAACCATTCATGCTGTCTTTAGAAGGTAGTGGGCCCTTCATGCTGCTACTAGCTCTCAAACACCGCGCTAACTGCTCACTCAAGTCCCTCCCCACAAGGAGTCTCACATTTGGATAAGAAGGGCCCTGAATATTCATAAGTTAGAATCCATTCTGTTCATGGTGTTGTATGGCAATGAATTCCAGGCACCTTAGATGACTGTCGCGTGCAGAGTTTGAGTGGATGAGCGTCGTGGCTTTCTCCCAGTCCAGGGCTGGAAAAAGTTCCGTATCCTGGTATCTAGAATACCGGGAAGGTTGAGATGTTAGCGGGAAGTTAACAAAAAAAAATCATTGTAAGAGTAGTTTCAGAAATGTCAAAAGCCACTTACTCATAACAGCAAGTGATTACCTTATATGGTTTGTATTTCGTTTTAAATGCAAAGACGAGTTCCCAACGTTAGTTGTTTTAGTAGCTGCACAGAGCAACACGTTTTAGGCAAGTTACTTTCCCTCCCTGCTACTTTAGTGGGCATAGTCCACTCTCTCAGGCCAACAAGAACGACGGGTGTGGTGAAAGGGTTGTGGGTGGGGGATGAGTCTAAGTACAACGATTTTCAATGGTGACTAACTTGTGCAAATGTCTTGAAGTGCTGTAGGAATGATAATTTTACTGCCTGAAAAAATTAAACTCTTGGTATGTATTAAATATAATTAAAATAAAATAAAATACTCCAGCAATGCAACAAGAGCTTTGAAAGGTTCCGTTTGCTGACAACAGTACGAACATTTTTATTTTAAGTAAACAAAAAAAAATGTTAGTAAAAATGTCGAATCTGCTAGCCTATACAAAAGTTTCATTTTGCATCGCAGTTTAGCTAATCAACTTTT